>RXPK01003657.1:0-36526 GCA_004143645.1 Protaetia brevitarsis | reverse complement strand
GTGTTTCATTCTGTTCCCACAAATCTACATTCAGATTGCTTTTCCAATCCAAGCTTACTCCGGTGTCCTTTCAGTCTACAATGGCCTGAAAGTATTCCTGTTAATATGCGAAGATTGTTCTTACTCAGGTTTATGCATTCGTAAATCTCTTCTGGTTACAAGTTCCCAGAAGAATTTTACTTTGCCTCACTCCCTGGAGATTTTCCCAGTAACTGGATTTTCTCTGCTCCATTTCTATTTTTAGTTTCTTCAGTATTGTACTGCTACTTAACCTGCAAAAGGGTTCAGGGCCTACAAAAGGCATACCAGCCCCTTTTTTTTGCGAGGTTATTCTTTATTTCGTTTCCTTCCACTCCTGTGTGACCCGGAACCTACAGGAGGGTTACTTTATTTCTTTTGCCTAGCTCATTTAATTTCCCTAGGCATTCCCAGACCATCTTGGAACTGATTTCATATGAGCTCAGCGCCTTGATGGCTGCTTGACTATCAGACATGATGATAATCTCCTGATTCCAATAATTTCTATCCATATTGAACTGAACACATCTTTTAATAGCGTGTATTTCCGCCTGAAATATACTTGGATATTTTCCCAAGCTTTCGAAATATGTGGTTCTAGACTCATATATTCCTATTCCAGTTCCTTCTGCCGTTTTGGAACCATCAGTATACCATTTAATGGCATTTATATTCAAGTTCAAGATGATGTTATGATCCCACTCGCTCCTGTTACTGAGCTTTGTGATGAATTCCTTCACAAAGCTGAATTTTTTAACATATCATCCCGGGGCATATCCAGGTTTGATCACCGTCAGGAGATTGAGGCCTATGCCTAATCGTTCCTTCCTTGACCATTCTGAGTGTGGTTCTTTTTGCCAGGCCCTCTACTACAATATGGAGGCGGGCAAGATCCAATACTACTTCGATAGCTGCTGTTGGGCAGGTTCTCATAGCCCCCGTTATGCATACACATGCTAATCTTTGCACTTTCGAGATGTTAATTCTCGCGGTGGCCAGATTAGTTCTTTTGCTCCATGCTACTGATGCATAAGTGATGAACGGTCTCACTATCGCTGTATACATCCAAAGCAGTATTTTTGGGTTGCATCCCCAATTTTTCCCTGCAAAGTTTGTACACACCATCAGAGCTTTTTTGGCCTTGTTGGTTATTTCAAGTTCATGTTTGTTCCATAGAAGTTTATTGTCTAGGGTAAGGTCTAGATATTTAACCTCCGTTCTCCAATCTATATTTTGCCCATCCAGTTTTATGGTTTTAAGATTGGATTTTCTTTTCCTAGTAAATACTACTAGGGTTGTCTTAGTGGGGTTGTCATTGAGTCCCATGAGCATGCGCATGCATAATTGGGGCTATAAGAACCTGCTCAACAGCAGCTATCGAAATAGTATGGGATCTTACCCCTCCCCGGGCAAAAAGAACCACACCTCAGAATGATCAAGCAAGGAACGATTAGGTATAGGCCTCAATCTCCTGACGGTGGTCAAGCCTGAAATGAAATGTTAAAAGACCTTTATGAAAGTATCCTCCACAAAACTTAGTACCAAGAGCGAATGGGATCAAAACACCATCTTGAAATTGAATAGAAATGCCATCAAATGGTATTCTGATGGCTCCAAAACAGCAGACGGAATAGGAATATCTGGCAGTAGAACCAAGTACTTCGAAAGCTTGTGGAAATACCTGAGTATCTTCCAGGTGGAAATACACGCTATTGAAACATGCCCCCAGTTCAATATTGACAGGAATTACCAAAAGTAGGAGATATTCGCATATTACCAGGAATACTCTGAGTAAACTTGGATTAACAAAGGAACCTGAATGTAGATTTTATAGGGAACAGGGTGATACACCCATCCTTTCAAATTGCATAGCACTTGGGAGCATGTGAAATCGAAGAGGGAGACTTATCTAAATCTAAACTTTAACATGAAGCAAGGGCTTTGGAAACTGGATTTATTTCTGATTGGAATTCAAAGTCAAGAGTTCTTGTCCAGAATTTGTTTTTTAAAAATTTTATGTAGCGTCAATTCCGTTACTTCTAATGTATGTATATCCCCAGATGATGATGCTGGTTACAATGCCGCCATCTAGTGCTAGTATCTTTCACAGGTGGCGTCAGTTTCGATAACTTTAATCCCAGATAAAGGAGCTCCTTTATGCTTTAATATTCGTTACTAAATAATCCTGTTAATTACATTGGCGCCATCTAGTGGGAGCGTCCTTCATAAATAACTTTTTGACAGATCTCGTGTGGCGTCAGTTTCGATAGTTTTAATATTTGTCACTAGATGATGGCGTCATCTACTGATGGTACCTTAAACTAATTTTTTGACAGATTTCGTGTGGAATTAATTTCAAAAGTTGTAATAGCATTTTAACATTGTTTTATGACACAAGTAGCTATTCACGTCGAAAATCTTAATTCATCTGTGAAGGTACATTTTTGCGGAAGACATGTAGGTTAGCCACGAATACAGTCGCAGTCATAACGTGCATTATTATTAATGTGTTCTTTAAGCCTTATCATTTTGTCCACGACGCAAACCTTAGTTTCGTAAAATATTGCGTTGCGTCATAAATTTTTGCGTTGCCTCATGAATGTTTACGTCTTCCTTTATAACGCAAAGAAATAAAAATGATGCTGGCAGTTACAGACTTCGTGTGTTATCAATTTCGATAGTTTTCATGGTTATACCAGCCGCAGGCTTTCTATCTAGTATTGGCACCCAAAATTAACTTTTGGCCCACGTTAAATTATATAATTTTCATATTTTTCTCTAGGTGATCAAAATATTCTTGTGTTTAGTCGTTTTTATGTTTTTCTTAGTTTTTAGGTTTGCAGCTAAATGTCACTTTTGGCTTTTTTGGTGGCGCAACCTAATGGTAGAACCTAAACTAATTTTTGACAGGTGTCGTGTGATATCGTTTCTGATAGTTTTGACGTTTAGTGTCAAATGATGCTGTTGATAGCACCGTGGCGGATCTAGCGATGCAACTTGAAATTAATTTTTTGACATATCTCCTGTGACTTTAAGGCTAATTAAAATTGCGTTAGAATCCAAAATTGACTTTTTGAAAAAGGTCGGTTACGATAATTTTGATTTTTTGTTTGTAGTTAGCCATTATGGTGGCGTCATCTATTAGCAGAATGTACTAACTAATTTTTGACAGATATCTTATGTTATCGATTATCGATTTCAATAGTTTTGATGTTTATTTCCAGATGGCTCTGATGACAGCCACGATAGCGTCATCTAGCGATCGAACCTGGAACAATTTTTTTGACAGATTTAGTGTGACGTCAATTTCGATCAACGACTTGATATATCGTTTCGTTTAACATTAAGGTATATTAATTATTAACAATATTGTTCCATTAACGATATCTCAAAACGTACGTTATTAGACCGGCTTTCCTAACCGTCGTTATCTTTGCCGGTAGATTTTAATCCACTTTACCGTAAAATTGATATTAAAATTTCACCCGGCCTGAGACAGTTTCGTAGTTAGGTATCACGACCGTTAGTAGGGCGACGTCGACGCTGACACGGGAGGAGGTTCAAATAATAAATTTTAATCACGTACTATTAGAATATTTAATGACCCGGCCGACTGTAAGTGATAGGCCTCGGAGGTGGTATTATTAAATTTCTGTATAGCGACCCGGCGATGTAGACTAGGCGGTCCTCACGCAGACGTGCGTTCCGAACGCTATCTAGAATCTCACGGAAGGACGGGAGATCTGCGAACAATCGGAATTGTAGGTGAGAGGAGAGGTTAAGTGAATATCGGCTAGCGAAACGTTGCGACTGTCACAATTTAGACGGGATGATCTGAGTCTTCTATGTATATATGTGCTTTTACAGCCTTTGAGCGGAAAACGCAATTTGTAGATTTTTGTGAATGCGTTGGTGCTGGATTTGTCACTTTTACGTTGATCCATTTAAATAACAAAACACACAAAACCCTTTTTTTCTTGTAATTTCATATATTTACAAATGTATTGTCGCTTGAAATGTCGGAACAGAACTGCTTATTACAATATGGTTTTGAACTAGTACTCCCTTGTTGCACTGACCATTTTCCCTTGGTGGGGTTACAAAAATGATTGCGTGTGGTGTACAAAGAAACTCTAATAGTCGTAAATTACAAATGAAGAGGGTGTCTGACAGGATAAAGAAAGAATCGAAAAAGGGAAAGATGTCTTCACTATTAATTTCTTAGAACTGAAGGAACTTAAATCTAAATATGGGGACGTAATAAAACTAAACTACGAAGTCGGGTTAGGACAAAACAAATGTATATAATTCTGTTCTAAACACAATTGTTTATATAAACAGTCGAGAAGAATCGAATGGGTGTTATGCAACAGGGACCCACCCTCAATGATTCTATTGATGGATGGTATTATGTAAAAATACATATGTACTTCTCTACATATCATAATTTTGCAGTCAATTTAGTTAATTCGTTTTAGATGCTCGAGTGAGGACGCAGTTTTTAAGAGTCCTTAGAAATTCGGTAAACTACACATTAAGTGGAATGAAACGGCTACAACATGCAACAATGTGAACAACAGTCTTTTGGTGTGGTTTTGAGCTCCTGTTTCGAATTTCAGTTGATCAACGATAAACGCTCAGAACGGTCTTTCGTGTCCTAATATAACAAAAAAAGCGGCCAAGAAATGCGAGTTCTTTTCCGTTTTGTTTTTTAACATAACTACGCAACGAACGCTAAAAGATTCGACTTGGTCTCGAAAGATTTGGAGCGACCAGGGAAACATTTCTGATGGCAATAGAATAAAATTAGAGCAGCGGATCGCCCACAAGTTAACGACTTAAGAGTAAAAAAGAAAATTTAACGATTTTTAGCACATTTTTGCGAATATCTCGGAAACGGTTAGAGATATCGAATTCCGATTTTCGGCATTCGATTCCCCGTTAAAACGCGCATCGAATAAGCCATACTAAAACGCTCTAGCTGCGGCCTCGATTAGACGTGTTGGTGTAAATCTCGATGAATGGGCGCCAAGGCTCGAATAAAATACCGAAGCATAACATTTTATTATTATTTAATACGGTATTTAAATTCACTAAACTTACCTGAGATTGCACTATTCAGATTTAATATATTGTACACTTTTTCGATTTAATTTTTGGTTCAGTAAAAAGAAAATAAACTCAACATTTTTCACACATGCACGTTGTCTTTATTGCACATATTGGTATAAGTTAAATTTTTGATCAATAATATGATTATATTGTAGCAAAGAATTTTCTTGGAAATAAGTATATTTCAGGTAGGGCGTCTGAGTGAGACGCATACAACATGCTCCTTTGCCATCTGCCTGCGTACTAGTCTCGGCGAGTCTGTTGCGACGGTGGCTACGTCGCCCGCTGACTATGGAGTGCGGGGTACCACAGGGCAGCATACTGGCCCTGTTCTTTTTTTATTATATATAAATGACCTACCCGCATCAATGCCTTATCACACACTGCTATTTGCAGACGATACCACTTCCCTGCTGAATATCGGAAAAACGAATGTGCCATTGAGGTCGCGGGCACTGTGGTCGCGTGGTTCGCTGCAAACAAATTACGCTTGAACACCGATAAAACTAGCGCCGTAAAATTTTCCACAGATAATAAAGTTAAATTTGAACAAACAAAATTTCTGGGTGTCATGGTCGATTCTTGGCTAAATTTTAAACCACACGTCGAGGATCTATTTCTCAGATTGTCCTCGACCATTTACGCCATACGAAGGGTAAGAAACACAGTTGGTCTGGAAGCAGCAATTAGCACGTATTACGCCATGTTTCAAAGCATTATTACTTACGGAATACGGGTGTGGGGCACAGTGGCGAACATCGACAAATTGTTTGTGCAGCAGAAGCGGGCGATACGTGTGATTGTCAAAATTAATAATACAGAATCTTGCAAGTCCTACTTCATCATTTCAAAATTTTAACCTTACCATCCTTGGTGATTTATCATAATTTAGTCCATGTTCATGTCAATCACGAAAACTTCAGTCATAATTACAACTTTCATAACTACAATACAAGAAAGGCACAGAATCTGGTGATACCTATACATCGGCTTGTGCTGTCGAGCAAGATGCATGTCAGTTATAAACTGTGTAATAGATTACCATCCTCGGTACGTGAACTTTCACTGTTAAAGTTTAAATCTCTTTTGAGGGACCATTTGCTGGGTGAGTGCTACTATCATGTGGATGACTTTAAAATGTAGCGTGTAATTGTTTTAATTTTGTGTATATGACATTATCTTTGTACTTATGTCCAAAGATGAATGTGTTATTATATTTTATTATTATTATTATTATTATTATTATTATTATTATTATTATTATTATTATTATTATTATTATTGAATAACAATAAAAGGGATATTAGCATTGTATGTAATTCTGTAAAATGTTTTGATATTTGTTTCTTATTGTGGTTATTGCTGAGTTTATTATATTTTTCTTTGATATCTCTGCTTTTTTTCGAAATATGAAACGTTCAAAATGTTGCTTTGTATTGCGTCTTCAGTTTAAATGAGAATCCACGTATTACTAACAAAATTGTATCGAATTCATACAAAATTCGTGTAGCGCGAAGTGATCGGATGACATTTTATTCTATTTTATTGTTATTCTGCAATTTATATATTTGTATACAATATTATTGAAAGTTTTTAATGTTTAAAATGTGGAAAAAGATTGTTCCTATATAATCCACTAAATTTTATCCATCAATTAATCTCTTTTCACCCTCATAATTAGAGACTGGATTATATGCAAAGAAAAACTGGAATATATGCGCATATATATGCATCGATTTTTGAGAAAATATGCATAAACTGGGGCATATATGCAAGAAATTTGCGACAATATGCAAAATTTTTACATAAAATTAAATAAAGAGCAGAAATTTAAACATTAACTTTATTGCACAAGTTTTTTTCCACAAAATATATTTAAAACAATTTATAATTAAATGTTTTTCAAAAATGTGTGAAAGAAAGTTTTGTCTTCTATCAGAAGATCTATTGTTTCGAAATAGAAAAGCTTCTTTCAACATCCACAGATGTAATTCGTGCATTTTTTAACTTTGCAATACATTCTAAACTAAAATTAAAGTCGAAATAGTTTACTGTTTCACCTTCCAAAATTTTCTTAACTTTCTTCAATTTCAAATACCCCCGCATTTTTATTTATCACTTTTTTAAATTTATCGTATATAGAATTACCTATTGTACCCTTAACCTGCTTACAAAGCATATCAAATTCGTCTACTATTTCGACTGATTCCGAGAGCGACATCCCTTGCGTTTCTAGTTTACGAATGGAACTTGAAACAAAGCTATAATTTGACTTAATACACAAAAAGTTTTGTAGCAATTCTGTCGATGTTACTATCTTTTTACAGTTTTCTAGAGCAATGCAGTCAGCAGTGATTTCTAGAATTACATTTTTTATTCCTTCAAAATTATCGGCGAAAAGAATTGCAGCCTCTAACAATGTACCCCATCTCGTAATAATCGGTTCAGGAGGCAACTTAACACCGGGAAGTCGCTCCTTATAAAATTGGATTCGTAAAGGTGCTTTTAAAAATACTTTTTTGACATTGCTAATTAAATCATTAATCAAAAGGAATTGATTCCTAATGTCTTCGGCTACACGATGGAACCCATGAGCTAAACAAGTGGTATGCATACTGTTACTATAAAAAAAAAAAAAAATTTGCGCGGCTTTTATCATATATGGTGCAGCGTCGAACAACATTAGTAAAATTTTTTCACAAGGTATACTTCCAGGTAAAAAGAAATTTGATAAACCTTCTTAAACGAATTGGGCTATTGTCACATTATTTGGTTTTTTGAAGTTCTTTACAATAAATTAAATGTGATTTACCTACAATATCTTCATGAAGAATTCCTATTAACAAATGGGCAATATAACGGTCACACTTATCCGTACTTTCACTTACCATGATATAAATAAAATTATTCCCTACCAATTGTTGAATTTCTGCTATTGTTTGCTGGTAACAAGATGTGACATAATTTTTTCGTAAAGTACTTTCGTCAGGTATATTATGTTTGCAATATTTTTTGCAGAAATGATTTCAAATTAACATTTAATCCTGCTAATGGTATGTTAGACGAAATTAATGCGTTACACAGATCCGTATTATAGTCTTCTTGTTCTGAGTTTCGTGAAGTTGATGCTATACATTGCCGTATAGATTGCTGCACACATGCGGATCGCTTTAGTTTTTCACATTTTCCAATATGTGATGGAGTTTTACCGTGTTGATCAATCAGGTTTCTCTCAGAAGATACCTACAACAACAATTGTCATTTTATATCAAAAGTTAAAGAATTTAAAAGCTTTTAGTAAAATTAAACTTACCAGTTTACTGCAGGCTCGACAAAATATTTTGTCGCCATCCTTTACCAGTTCAGGATATGGCTTAATCCATAAAGAAATTTTGTGCGCTATACTGATTGTATGTACGCACAGATTTAAAAACGTAACACAATTACATGCTGTTTCGCTCAAAGATATTCAACGAATGAATAGTTTATTTGGGAATTAATAATAATAAAATGCATTTACCACATCCCTTCTGCTAGGCGAAATTAAACACGTGCAGTTCTTGGAAAAAAATCTTAGAGAAACCAATGTAAAGGATTTATCGTTCTGAGAATTGTCGCTTGTGGATCTACATTGGGAATTACTAGTAAATTTTTACTAATAGAAAGGATAAGAAAAAGCTTAAATATGCAATATATGCAACTTTTGTAAAAATGTGCATAGAAATGCCTAAATATGCAGTATATGCAATCACTAGTATGTCTACATATAGACTATAATTAAAGATATGCAAAAAATAAAATATATGTACTTTGCATATAATCCGGTCTCTACTCATAATAGTCATCTAACTTTGCTTGTCCACCATGAGGGATCGCGCCAAAGCAGAAATCCTCATTCGCATTGGTATATTTATGTGTGTAGGAAGATACACAAGCGCATACAGACATTTCGTACGTGAATACACAGGGAAATACGACCCAACTCGTTCATACACGCAAATACGTCTACATTATTTACTCAGAGGGCCCTGCCAACGTTAGTTGACGCGACGCAGAGCGCCCAGTACCAGCGGAGCGGTCCGCTAGTCCGCCTATTTGCTCAGCAAAGTGCCGTATGTAGCTACTTTCCGTCCATACATATTTTATGTTCGCTAAATAGAATGCTTTCAAATCTTTCGTTCCTGCGCCGCTCGCAGTTGGTAGTTGGAATAGGTGGAGGTGAAAATTTTAATGCAAACAAAACGCTCGTTTAATATTGATAGAAGTCGACGTAAGCCGTATTAGTCAGACAAAGTGCCCGCCCGTCTGCTGTAGGTCTGATGCGCTTAATCAAACTCGAACTGAACTGTAGCTAATTAAAGTGCAATCGCAAACGTGGATAGGATGATGATGATGGCGATTATGAGGCTCCTGATTACGACTAGAAAACAGGATTCGCTTTGGGAAATAGTTCAGGCGCAAGCGGAGGCAATGAGATCCGGTGCAAGTATTATAGGTGTAGTTAGGTTGGATGGATACATGGCAAGATTTATACTTGTACTTTTAGTGCGTAAACAACATTTGCCGTCAATGTTCCAATAATAATAGAAAACATGCTACAGGTGAATTCTCAAGGCGTAATAAATAGTAGCAATTTTCCAGAGCATGAGACTAGGTTAAATAATAATGAAAAGTAAATATTGTTTATAAAAGATTATTAATATAAAATAAAATAAATGATTGCAAAGTACCACAGGATGGGAAAGAAGGATAAATAAAACAACGTTTATTATTTATTTATTTCCCACGCTGCGACTATCGGAGTCGGTTCGGCCAGGGAGGCGCCGGAGAGATGTCGGAGTGAGCGCCACTGGGTTATCAGCTGTTGCCTTCGCTAGCCCGACGCTGTCGCCCGGTAAGTTAACCACAGCCCAGAATGGCTATTTACCAGTCGGGGAAACAAGGGATTGGTACTTGCGGAATTTTTAATATGTTGTTAAATAGTTAAATTTAAATGAAAATGTTATTTAAATGACAAGAAAAAAAAAACTAGTGCGCCAAGGTCGACTAAATTAAATTAAATAAAACTCAAAGAGACTCTATTAACTATTATATTGCCACTTATTTCGGTGAAGCCTCGTCTTACATAGTTACAATGTATAAATATGTGACATGAACTGGTGGGAGTGCCGGGTTATTATTCAAAAAAATTGTAAAATTATAAAGAAACAAGAACATAAAATCTACGTACTCGATCGAGCATGCAAATGACTACGACCTACCATTGGTTTTAAGGTGAAAAGATAAAGGAAGCAACAATTAAACAAAATGATTTCACAAGTTACGTTAAATTTTAACAAGGATCGCAAAAAACTAGATTAAAAAAAAAAAAATTAAGTAAATTGAATTAGGATAGCAAAGACCGAAATATAAATAACAAAAAAAAATTACGTTAAATTATTAATATGTCAATGGTAGTTCGTTACTACAAATACACAAGCAAATAACTCTTAAAATTAACTTACATGTAACAAAAACACTGCAGGGGCGGTTGATTGTCAGGGGCGGGCGAAGAAGAAATAGAAGCGTAGAAAGATGACGAAAGAAAGTCCGGGTCCAGGGACGACGTAGAGCGGCGTGGCTTGTAAAATCCGCGTCGGCGGGCTCCAAAAAGAAGGCTTCGTAGTCAAAACACAGGGACTCAAACGGCTTCCAAGGAGTAGATTCTTTACGACCAGAGATCCCCCCACAGGGGTTACCAAACGGGTAAATTAGGTCGAAAAGGATTGCAAGCAAGGCGTCGCCTATTAGACTCGGAGGTATGTACTCTTAGCGGGCTGGAGTGTAAGTGTCGATCGGAAGGGTAGAGGTATCTAGTTCCCGCGCTATGCCATTAACTGGCCAATAGGATTCGAGTATCGAGATGCAGGTGTGCGAGATTATGCGAAATTCTAACGTTTCAAGTACAGCACGCACCAAAAAAGGTGCAACAATTAACAAAAATGAATAAATTCGGAGCTAATTATGAACGGAGTTTAATGGAATTTACTAACAAATGCATCTAAATATATGTTAAAATTTGACAATTTTAAGAATTTAGAAAAAGGTCACAAATAAAGCGGTACATTACAAAAAAACAATTTCAAGGTTAAACGTGACGTTATAAAAAAAACGTAAATAGCGACGGTAACTAGGAAAGGTCAAGGAACTTGGATAAATTCAGAAAGATAGTGTACAGTTGGAGAAATAAGAAAAGGTGTTTTCAACACGTAACAAACATAACTTAAAAATTAAAAAAGCGACAATATATAGTAAACTGTCGTTATAACGGAGTAATATAGGTTACGATTGTCTGTAATATGTGGTTATCATAGATGAAAGTATTCAATAGTGATTGCATACAGTTTTTATTTTTATTAATAACTATTTCCAATCTGGTTCTAGAGTGATCTACTGTTACCTAAATTTCCGGCACTGAAAGCGACGGTAGGGCACCGTGAAAAATCACGAGGCAAGAATTTCAAAATTAACAAAAAAAGGTGATGTACTTCCGCATTACAAACCCTCGAATAGGTGGGTTGATATTCGGCAATCATGCAGGGTGCGAGCCGGCTCGTCGGTGAGGGAGTGGGTTGGTAGAAACACAAACCCAAGATGGATAAAAATTTCGGCGCCACCTGCTTAGGATTACTTACCCTGTCATGCCTCCAAGATAAGCAGGAATCCACGGTGTAAGTGAATTTCGAGGGGTAAAGCAGTTTGCAAAAAAATACACAAAAAAATAAAAGGATGGATTTGCTAATAAAACAGTTAAACCTTTATTAATAAAATTTGACATAAAATAAAGGGGAAAAATGTTGGTGTTATTGACATAAAGTTTAGATAATAAATATGATACTCTGTATCAGTAACCGTTATTAACGATTATAAAATATGAATAAAATATTGTAAAAATAAATAACTGATAATCCTATGGTAGGACTCGAACATCGAACGCTTTGGCCAACGCAATCAGTTCACACACGTTATACAAAGAAAATTCTTAGGCTAAGACTTAATTTAAATTCAAGAAAATTTTACAGTTACAAAAAAATAAACTACTAAAATAAAGCTAAATCTTTGACTCGATTATACTGGTGGTGAATGAACCACCCTGTATATTACAGGCCGATATTTAATCGGTTGATGTTTTAAATAGTTATATTGAATTGGTTAAATAAGTGAAAATATATAATAACTGAATGACAAGGTAAACAAATATTTATACTAAATTTGAACTATTTTACTGAGTTAGCAGCAGGTAGCACCCTCCGATCCTTGATATAACATAAATAATTTACAGTACCGTTGAATAAAACATCAAAAGAACTAAGTGATCGGGGTTGGTTATTCACTAATGAAAGTTTTAAACGCGGAAAAAAATTCACATATAAAAAGAAAACGTGCAACTTAGCGGTTTCCCTCGATCAGCTGTTACGGGGCATGGAGATCCTCTCCTATCCGAACGGATCGTAGCCTCTGGGCTGACTCGGCACTAACCGAAACCAGGTGGTCCGGGTAAATTTCAAAGAATGTAGGGTCCTCCGAAGGACTTAAAGAGTCGCAGAAGCCCTCAGCCGCACGTGGGTGTTCAAATTCTCACATAACACGAAGGTAAAATTCCAAATTCATTCAAAAATAAGGGGGTTATAAAGACCTCTAAAAACACAGAAACCTCAAAATTAGTGATTTAAAAGAAATGACAAGATTTGCTTACCGTTAAATAACGAGGTTTTCCAACGAAGAGAAGAAATAGACAGATATGGCGTTGAAGACGCGTGGGTTCTCAAATTATATCCTGAATTACCGGACCCATCCGCCGTAATAATCACGAAGTTTTCACTTCAAACACAAACGAAGATACGGCCAATGATTATTTCAAGCAACCTTCCAATAAAATCCACAGATGTGTGAAAATATCCAAAATTTCCAAAAATAGGAAGATGTACTCGTAAGAACGGGTCTAAACAACCACCAAGATGAAGCAGGAAGTGGAAACAAGAATACGTGACACAACCAATCAGAAGACAGATAAATAAAACAAGAATACAGACATGGAGGTGCCCTCTAACGTCGAAAAGATGTAAACAAAGAATAGGGCAGATCTAAATAGAACGCTCAATCAAACAGATCTATCGATGCGTGGAATCGATAATACCAACATGTCCAAAACAAACCGATCTTAACTTTAAAAAGAAAACGTCAACACAAATCTGACTTAACACTGGAAATGAAGGGATTTACTAAAATTGAAAGAAATTAAACGTAAATCTAAGACCGTTTTAAGTATAAGAAACTAACTGTAAGTAAATGAGAATAAAAGATGCAAATTTTAGCTAGGCCGTTCTAACAGGGGGAAGAAAACACAATTTGAAAGCCAAAAATTAAACGATAATGTTTACGTTGTGAAAATACAAGACGTGGGAGCATCTCTGAAGGTAGAGTATGGAAATAGAAGAAAATAAGGTTACAAAAGCTTGTCGAAAAGACTAGCGGAGAACTAAATCAAGGTAAGCGAAGCAAAAAAACCGTAACACTACATCTTTCTTGAATATTCTAGTGCTAGTGTATTCGTACTTCGATTGCGTATATGTTGATGTGCTTAATAAGATACTCTGATCTAACTTTCTATTTTTACTTAATTGTTTAATTATTCTGACTGTATGTTCGCAATGGAAAAAAAAATTAACGTAAACTAAGATGTGATTGTTTGGGGTGACAGTAGTGATTTAAATTATATTTTTGTGATGCAGGAATGAAGATTAAAAACTATAGCACAATCCAAATATATCGAACCATATCAAGGACATCATCATTGATCCTAAATGATATTTTAGTAATTTTTACAATCTGCATTTGTGAATTTTCAATCATCTCTAACAAAAAAAAAATAGAAATACCTGTCAAATTGATACTTTTTAACATGTGTACTATACACAGAAAACACGTTGAAAAATATAACTACCACCACCTCAAAGATACATGTATACTACTACTACTAATATTACTTAAAATTTTAGTTAATTCCTTGTTTAAAAGCTCTAGAAATGAAAAACAACAAAAGCTTTGCTCCTTAGATGTAGTTTTAATGGACAGCAATATCCCAATTATTCTTGCTAAACATATTGTCACAAAAAAGTGGAATGAATTGAAGAACTTTACGACCTTATCCTTACATGATCTTCTAAAAGTTGTTGACTTTAACGTCGACGTATTTCCAATATCAAGAAAGATAATTGCACAACTTGTTTTAGTAGATGCTCAAGCAACTTGTAGGTAGATAAATATATACCTACCTATAATAATTAGTTTTTTTTTCTTTTCCTTACTTGAGATAGCGGTTTTCTATATATATGTTAATTTAATAATTTTTTTTACGTTTCGACAATTTTTTTTATTGTCTTCCTCAGTAATTTTGGTTACAAAGTTATTTAATTTAAATGAACGACACTATACATATTAAAATTTAGTTTTTAAAATTACATGTATTGTTAAAAGCAAACGTTTGACTAAGTGATTTTGTAGCTTTTTAAAAATGTATTTTAAAAAGTAAATTTTAATATGTATTGTTCCGTCAATTTAAATTAAATAATTTTGTAACCAAAATTTCTGAGGAAGACAATCAAAAATTTGTCGAAACGTAAAAAAAAAATTCGTTAAATTAACATATATATAGAAAAGCTGCTATCTCAAGAAAGAAAAAGAAAAGAAAATTACACTATCGGCTAAGAACAAAATTTTTCATCAATAAATAAATTAGGTTTCAATGTTAAACTTTGCATAAGATATTTGGATGATTGTTTGTTTTGCCTTTCGATAATATAGTATAACAACATTATCGCTTTTCAATAGTTATCATCCTAAATTGAAATTTACTTTAGAAATAGAAAAAAAAAACATCTTAAATTGTTTGGATATTACTATAACTAGATAAAACAATGAATTAATTTACAGCTTGGTGTAGTAAAACAATATCCAGTGGCAGATAGTATAGTTTGAAAATATGATGTATTTGTCACATACGCCAAATGTGTCATCAAAATTCTTAATAATTAATTATTACCTAATTTTGTCCAAAAACTTAAATTCTAATAATGGGAGCCTCTCAAGTCTTCACATCCAAAGTTGATCACGAAGATTGAAGACGAATTCAACTTACAAGGCTACAGGAAGAACACCCATCGGTGATGTGGTTTTTTGACAATGTATTAGGGAGCTTGTAATATTGTCAATAAATAGCATAGCATAGCATAGATACTTAAATATATTTCCGAATTTTATTCCTAAACCATTGAGAAACTTTTCAATAGCTATTAAAGGTTTGTGCTTTCATTTTTTTCTTTTTCTCTCATAGTTTCTTTTCTTGATTTTTGCTGATGTAAATTGATCTACAAGCTGCAATAAATTTGTCATTTATTTATGTATTTCTTTATTTTAATAACTAAATTGAATAATCCCTTTTTGGGTGTGCAAGTTTTAATTTATTATTCTAGGTTTGAATCAAAAATATCATCGTTTGGCTATGAACTTTCAGCATTTTATTTGTAATTTCTCTTTTTTTGTTTGAACGGAGAAAAGAATTATAAATAATATTCCGAAAAGTGCGTAACTAAATCAAGAATAATTTTCTAATAAACCTAAGTACAATAAATATGTTTGCTTAAAGGAAAAGAAAAAAATAAATTTATAACAATATTTTATGAGATTTTTGCATGTTTACTTCAAGGATTCTTAAGTAAACAAATTTAGAAGGCATCTGTTATGGCTTCATTTTTGATACGTGCAAAATACATATCTAATGCATTTATTAAATCTAAACATTTCTTTTCTGGATATCCTAAATTGATATATTTCAATACAAGTGGTTGTGAAACAATGAACAAGATTGAAACTCCGTGGCAGTTGTGATTGATTAGCAGGGAACGGATTCAATCATACTTTGATGGAGACCCCAATGTCTGCACGAACATGGAGGGGAATGGTAATGAAGTAATAGATCAATATGTCAACATTCAATTTGTTGCATGTGCGTATGGAATCCGCATAAATTAGTTTCGCATTTGGTAATTATGGTGATAATGAAACGGGCTGTATAATGATTAGATACAGTTACAAATAAACGGAAAATAATAATTGAAACAAACTAACTAACCGTAAAAGGCATTATTTAGTGATTTTAATAATCGAATGATTCCATAATTGGTTATTCATAAATTATATTTCTAGGGCCTGTTTTTCTTAACTTTATTTCTTTATTAATCAAGAAAAAAATATATAAATGAAGGTACCACACATCCACGTCTTTGTGATATCCCATAACACTATGTAACAATTTCTATTAATTTTTTTGTCTTTGGGTTGTAACTGTCATTTCCTATTTTCTTATGTCAGAAAAGTATAAAAACAGTCGATTATTTCCCAGAAACTTTGCTTTTGTGACCAAGATAATGATTTTAAAATTTAGAAGCAAACCCAAAATGAGAAGTACATATTATGTCGTTCGACCTAGAATACGGGAACTAAAGGCATCAGTGTCGGGAGTGAATTCATTTACGATAGAATGACAATAAATATGTCTGTCAAAGTGACAAGTATCTGGATTTTCTGTTTTAGATTTGTTTTTTTTTTTTTGAAAACAAAACGAAAATATCACAACGAAGATGTCTCAACCACTCAACCTGCTTTGATAATAAAAAATGATTGATAAAAATGCACCTGCTGTCATGTATCCGGATCTTCATCCATGACCCCAGTATTACACAGCCCTCAGCTTCCATTACCTACTCCTATATACATACTACCCCAACCAAAAAAACATCAACGACTTAGTTAGAGATCTTGGACTCTCCAAGTCCAATGCTGAGATTTTGACCTCTAGGCTGAAGGAGTGGAACTTGCTGAATGAAACTGTGCGAGTCGTAGATCAGAGAAAGCGTCAGCAAACTTTTTCTAGTTTTCTCACCTATCTAGATGGGCTCTGATTTTGCCACGATGTGACTGGGCTATTTGAGGCAATTGGAATCGCCTATATATCCAAATGAGTGGCGTCTCTTCATTGACAGCTCTTTAAGAAGCCTCAAAGCAGTACTGCTGCATAATGGTATTAACTTTCCATCTCTTCTCCTGGGTCATTCAGTGCACCTCAAAGAGGATTACTTTAACATCAACACCTTGCTGAAAGTTTTGAAGTATGACAAGTATGGCTGGGAGGTCATCGGCGACTTCAAAATGGTGTCATTCCTCATGGATCTGCAAGGTAGTTTCACCAAATTCTCATGTTATCTTTGTCTTTGGGACAGCAGGGACACCAATGCATACTACAATAAGCGCGACTGGCCACAGAGGACAGATTTTCATAGGAGAAAAACAATACAAATGGAGCCACTGGTAGACCCTCTAAAGGTGCTGATGTTACCACTGCACATAAAGTTGGGGCTTATAAAACAATTTGCGAAAGCTGTAGGTACGCTATCTGAGGCGAAGGTCAAAGCCGGTGTCTTCGTAGGAGTTAAAATTAAGAAGATTCTCGACTGCGATGACTTTTCTAAAAAGCTCACCCGTAAGGAGAAAATATTGGAGATATACACTGTGTCCACGTAAATATGAGACTAATGGGGGCAAAAAGAAAATATTATTGAATCTATAAAAAAAAAATTATATAAAAAAAAAGGCAGTGCTTCTTAGAAATATATGGGTTAAATATTCGTAATTTTGCTATAATGTAAGAAAAAAAAAGAAATTGTCTTGAGAATAATCACCCTTATTTTTAAAGATATGAAGAAGTTCCATTAGAAAAAAAAGTACTTCAAATTCCTAAATATGCCAAAATACCAACTTTCAAGTAAAAATCGAAAAAACACATTTTTACAAAAAAAAAAATTTAAAAAATATTTTCAATGTTGGCTCATTGTGTAATTTTGTAGAATTCCATTTCTTTGATTCTACTTGAAATTTGTATTTTGGCACATTTAGGGATTTGAAGTACTTTTTGCTAATGGAGCTTTTTGGTATCTTTAAAAATAAGCGTGTTTTATTCTAAAGACAATTAATTTTTTTTCTTAATTTATAGCAAAACCACGCATTTTAGCTAAGTTTGAATATAAAATATGTTTTTAAAGAAGCACCAACTTTTATTTTACATAATTTTTTTTATAAATTCAACAATAAAAATTTTCCCATTTGTCTCATACTTAAGTGCACAACGATATACATATGGGGTATATTTCAAATTTTCGTTGTCTCAGTCACAAAAGCAAATTTAGAGGGGAATAAAAGTATTTTTCTATTGTTTTGAAGCATAAATAAGTTGGAAATAACGCTTACTACTCAAGGACAAAAAACGTGTTACATAGTGCAATTTAATAAATAATCGATTATGATTAATTTAATCATCGTTTATTAATCAATCATTCGATTATACTCCCATCAAATAATATCATACAGTGATTATGTAAATTAATGCGAAAATTAATTTTAATAATTATTTATATATTAATAACAGAAGAAAAGTGAATATGACAGTAGCCTCGAACTCCAGATTTTGCGTTTAGAAATCGAGCACGCGGGGACACCGGATTTTTTTTTCAGTTTATTTAACATGCTCAGAAATTTTTAAACAAATCGGTTTGCGAATCTTTGAAAAAATTCTCTTGGCGATAATTCCTATGATTTTCCATTGAATTCAAATCATGTAGTGACCCCCTTAAGAAGTATTTAAGTCACGTAAGCGAAATTTGCAGTGAAGTGTAAGGCAATTAACCATTGTTTACAATCCAATTATAATAAACTTCCCATGTAATCTTATACAAGAAAACTTTGCAAAATTGCAAATAAACATTTTTCTTGCATACTAACATTCTAATTAAGCTAAATCTTCAACTAAACACTTTGAACATACTTAGGTGTTAAACGTTCCAGTACGGACCCTAATCCATACAACAGATGAATGCACAAGTTAGTAATAATGGTACTGGCCGAGCGGCAAACAACTAATTCAAAGTAATTGTTTCCCCGAACAAAGCCAGATATACGGGTAACTCTACGGCACTCCAGGGAATCACCGACCGAATTCCTGCAGTGCAAACAAGCTTACACTACCGTTTAGGTACTCTTTATTTCGCATATAGAGGAATAGAGCGCAAGTTCCCTGCCAGCAGGATAGCGCTCTGATTAATTTATAAAACTGCCCTCGGATTGTTAGGGGAGTCCGTGATTCGGGTATTACTCAAATAAATATTGTAGGTGTGCGAACTGCTATGAGATTATCGGATTTGTAAATATTAATGCTTGAATATGTAGTACGGAGTTTGTATAAATGGTAATGATATTAACATTTACAGAACATTGAGCTTAAAATATTAACTAATAGAAATCGAATGGATGAAATAATACCCAAGCGGATTTCGACTGAAATAACAGCTAATGAAAAAAAAAAAACAATCGTATGATGCTAAAATAATGAAGTGAGGTTAAATAATATATTGATGATACTGGTGTTAGAATGACGTTCGTTTTGTGTAATATCAGTGATTGATGAATGTATTACAATAGGCATAGTACATGTGTATTTCATACTATTTTTTCTGTTGCGCATTAATTTAATTTTATTTATTATTTAAAATGAGATTTCATACCCAAATGAGTAATAAAAGTCACGTGGGGTTTAAGTGGCATAGAAATTAATCGGAGCGCAAAGATTGTTAATAGTTAGGACTGCTAACGCGTATTCATCTATTTCGGGCGACGCGGCGTGCGTTATTTCTGGTATATTACCAATATCACTGCGTAGGCTTTCACGCCCGGTGTAACTATAAGTAACAGCTTCTTGCGGGTTTCGCCGTGTGTCAAAACTTTCGCTCGACGTTTCGCTGTTCATACTGACAGCTTTTTCAGGATAACTGAACTGATTCTCCATGGTCCGACATTCTTCTTATATAACGCCCCTGGTGCATCCACGTGGTAGTTTTCCGCTCCATTGACCGTGACGGTTCCGTAGTAGGCTCTCACGTGTTGCTAAGGTGGTACCCTTCTTCTCTGTTAACGGTTTTATCCTTCTCTATTTCTATGGCTTCCCTGATGAGTCTTTTCCCATAGTTCTTGGTGGTAGTTATTACTTTTACATTCTTCAAATCCATTTTGTGTCCGGTGTCGTGCATGTATTCTGCCACCGCTGATTGCTCGGTCCTTCTTAATCTTGCGTCCCTCTCGTGTTCTTTTATTCTTATGTCGATGGCTCTTCCTGTTTGTCCGACGTAGCACTGTCCGCATTGGCATGTTATCTTGTAGATACCTTCTGTGCGCCCCTTGGGTATCTTATCCTTTGCGGTCGACAGATACTGCTGGATCGACGTTGCAGTCCCGAAAACGTACTTGTACGTTACGTTTCTTCAAAAATTCGGCCTACTTTTCGGTGACTCCTGCTATGATAAGGTAAACACGCCATCCCTCTTCGTGATTCTGTAGTTGTCTCCAGTGTCGTTCTTCTTCTTAGTGGCTCTCCTTATATCGATGTCAGTGTAACCATTCTTCTTTAGTGCTTTCTCCAAATGTATCTTTTCACTGGTAAGATGTTGTTCGTCACTGATGGTTTCGGCTCTGGATAGCAACACCTTAGCAACACGTGGAAGAGCCTACTACGAACCGTCACGGTCTATGGAGCGGAAACTACACGGTTGGATGCACCAGGGGCGTATATAAGAAGAATGTCGGACCATGGAGAATCAGTTCAGTATATCCTGAAGAAGCTGTCAGTATGAACAGCGAAACGTCGAGCGAAAGGTTTGACACACGGCGAAACCCGCAAGAAGCTGTTAGTTATATATTACCAGTATATTTACGTTTAAGGGAACTTAAAATTCGTTGGAACATGAACAAAATAGGGTTTGAGGATTTAATTACGGCAACGGGAGTTAGATTAGAACCGAGCGATTTAGAAAGGCAAATAGATAGATTCATTGTTTATAATAGGGGTATTGAAATATGTAATCAAAAGTTTAAACTAGGAGATCATTGCAATAATTTTCAGGTAGAATTAGTTGGAATAAATCATGCAATACGTTATATTAAGCGCGAGTGGATTTTATGCGGGACGTGTGGATTATAACTAATAGTTTATCTGTATTAGAGGCGTTAGAGAATTTAAATAATCCGATCAATTTCTTATTAGATATTTGGGATATGTCACTTGAAGGGTGTGTAAAACTTATTCGGACTAGGGCTCACGTGGGTACAATCGGTAATAAGAGGGCGGATCAATTAGCGAGAGAGGGATAGCGCGAACATTAAGTATGGGTTTATAGATAAATTAGACAATGTTTGGGAGGGTAGGTACTACGATACCACTTTAAATGGGAGGTGGACTAGGAAATTTATAGCTAACGTTTTAGGAAAACCAGGCTTAATTTGTCGTATCAGATGGTGGAATTAATAACAGGTCATGGTAATTTGAAATCATTTTTATGTAAAATTGGGAGGGTTAGATGATTCGCATTGCAAATGTGGTACAGTAGATACTTTTAATTGAATATCTATTCACTAGTGGCGGGCGGTCACGTACGGCAGTGAGTGCATTAGCTAAGGAGTTAAATTGTTAAATATTAGAATAAATACTTTATTTATTCATTATATTGTTGTTATTATATAAATAATCATAGCGAAATTATTAGTTACAGTAAAAACATTTCAATTGTTATTGAATCCATACAGTACTTAGAATAGGTAGCCTCATGCGGTACCATGTATACCAATTATTTAGTTTCTCCATAAATAATAATAATAATAATAATAATACTCTTTATTTCAACTACGCTACAGAAGAAACGTACAAAATAACGTCATAACAAAGACAGAGACAAGAGTTTGAAAGAATTTAAAGATAAGACAAGCAGCTTAGAAAGTAAGAAATTCATTAAGTGAGTAACAGTTTATGCTTAATAAATATTTTTTAACTTGTATAGTAAAACATTTGAAATTATTTATAGACTCAATACTAGTAGGTAGCTTATTAAACAGTAATACTCGTTTTTGTAAGATCATTATGCGATTAACATTTGATCCGCCTCCCCAATGGATTATTCCATATATCATTTTAGAGTAGAAGTTAGAAAAATAAAATGTTTAGCGTTAGCAAATGGAAGATTTCTTTAAATTGAAATAGCATAACAAATTTCGATAGTACCTTAGAAAGGTAATCTACAGAATAGTTCCATTTAACGTTTTCATCGATAAAAACACCAAGCAATTTTGCTGAATTTAATAAGATTGATTCTATTCATATCAAAAGAAAAATCTAATATTATATCTCAAACAATACGAAAGAGTAGCATTGGGTTTTATCCGAGTTAATAGTTAAAATTGTTATGAAGAAAAGCAATTGCACAATTTCGAGTATATAACATTTACAATTTCAATTAAGTTATGAAAAACTAGTGCTTCAAATAGAAGAGTGATATCATCAGCAAAAGAACGATATTGTCAGAATTAGTTATGTAACGTGAATAAGTCATTTGTATAAAATAAAAACAAAGTAGGGCAAGGATTGATCCTGTGGCACACCTCTTCTGACATCAGATATTTAGAATGATAATTATCTACAAAAACTCTGGTGTTTCTGTTAGACAAATAGCTTTCAAACCATGATAGTGCAATTCCCCTTATCCCATAACACTCAAGCTTATGTAGTAATATTTTGTGATCAACGCTATCGAAGGCTTTAGACAAGTCGATAAATATAGCTAACGTATTAACAACAAAATATCCCAATAATATCACGTGAATTTGGTTAATAAATTGAAATAAAGCAGTATTTATAGAATGTTAGGCAAAAAACCAGGTGACAAGTCGAAAATAAATATGCTATTGAAAAAGCTTATAGTTTTATTCATAATCGATTCATAGATTTTAGAAAGGTCGGAAGACACTAATGGACGAAATTGTCCAAATTATTACATCCCTTTTTATATAGAATGACAGGGCAAGTTCAAATAAACCTTATAGCAACATCTTAATGGAGCTTCGAAAAGAAGCATCAGATTCATTAAGACAAAACCAAAACGCTGCTACAGATACGTTGATGACATCTTCGTGATATGGTTCCGTGAACCACAAGCACCTGAAGACGTTTTGCTCCATTATTACTAAACTACTCAATTGGATTCAGGAAGCTGTTGCATTGGTCACGTCCACTTTACATAGTTCTAACTACTTATAAGGCTCAAATCACACCAGTAGCTACATCCGGGTCACAGGGCTTAACTTGGGACCATATATTAAATTTTAATAACGAATAACCTCCACTGCTTTTTAATATCTCACCATCATCAACAACAGAAAGAATCTCTAACACAGTAAGAGAAGCAGATTTCAAAAAAAAAAACCACTGAAGAAGCTGACAGTACAAAAACCGAAACGTCAGGCCGCAGGGCAACAACGTGACAACACTCCAAAGACATATCTACTATGAATTATGGTTGCGAAAGCCTATACTCAACTATGAGGTAAGTAATATGTAGCGATTACATTGTCACTACTATAAAAACTTTCTTTTTATCTCCATTGATAGAACAACAGAGCAGACGCGACACCAGAAGAATTATAATGACAAAAGGCAGATATTCTCAAGCGGAATGAACCGTTTCAAAGCCGGATATTTTACAACACACACACGCTCCGTCCGTCATTAAGAGCATAATACACCTAACGAGAACAAATTTCCGCCACATCCCTCACAGTAATCCCACCTACACGCCGCTTTTTACGGCTTATAGAATTCCGGCCTACTCCGCCATCCGTCGATAAGTGCGAATCTTGACCCGGCTCGCGACCGAAAGCGGACTAGCGCTACGCTGCTCTCGTCTGCGACCCACATTGTTCGCTTTAACATAATGGATGTCGCCGTTATCGCAGCGTGTCAGTTAATTGAGTGGTGTGGGGGAGGAAGTTCCGTGTCACTTGCCACTTATTCCCGTATCGTTCGGTTCGTATGGTTGATTCGTTAGTCGGCGCGTGGCGCAGATTCGCTGATTCCATCGGATTCGATGTCTAAAATTAACCGTCGCGTTACAGAACGTCAATATTATTGGGTCTTCATTTCGAAATTTTCGAATACAATAGAGTTAAAGGGCGAACATGATGGCATAATGCATTGAGGTTACCTCCTCACCCCTCCAGATGGCGTGATGCATCAGAGCCGTCTGAGACATGGAATCCCGAAACACTCAGTTTTGGCTTTGTTGTATTTAGTCTCCTATCATTTATCAAAATTATACCGCATCTTCAGATCTTGTACCCTTAACTAGTCTATACAGGTCTCTGGCGACCAGGCACGTAGTGAGATCACTGCTAACGAAAACTGGAATGTACACGGATGGATCCAAATCCAGCCAGGGGACAGGAGCCGATATTTGTGGGCCCAGTCCTAATCAAAGGATATTCATAAGCCTGGGGAAACCTACAACGGTCTTCCAGGCAGTGTATGCGCCCTTGCAGCCTGTCAGAAATGATTACAAAAGGGGGCTACAAAGAAAGAAAAATAATATAATGAACGACAGCCAGGCTGTCATTAAGGCAGCTCAAACCCTGTAACTAGGTCAAAACTAGTTAAGGGACTGCAAACAATCCTCAATGCACTGGCACGAAGACAACACGGTCGCTCTGATGGGTCCGGGACATGAGGATATAAAAGAGCAACGTAAAGCGCCGATAAACTAGCCAAGGAGGCTCTAAGAGACACTTCATGGTCCAGACCCGTCTGTGGGATTACTAAGGATTCCGCAAGAAGGGAGAATCTGACCTGCTTAGATAAAGAAACACAAAGAAATGGAGGCACGAAGGTCAACTCCCATACCCAAAAACGCTGATAGGGATGGTGAATAGGTAGTTTCTACTGAGAACCTAATCACCGCGCAGTAAGAAAGAAGTTAAACCATACTGGCTTTGGTAACTGGATACTGTCCTCTGAAAAAGCATCTAAAACACAGAACCGTGTAAAGCGAACGTGGTGTTAGAAGATGCGAACTACAGGAGGAAACGACGGTGACCATGTAATCTGCCCACTGTGAGGAACTGAAGGTACTCAGGCAGAAATATTTCGGCGAGAGATTCTATTGGCAAGCCCTCGAAGGTCCCTCAAGTTTCCACTGGGCAAGATACTGGGCTTTATAGAGAACACCAAGTTGCTCGAGTGGAAATAAGAGAATCAATAGGGATGGTACAATTAATACAATGGTATTATTACAAAAACACCCTAATTTGAATGAAAAGAAAAATGAAAAAACAGGTCTCTGGCTGGTTGATCAAAGTAATCCTATGGATTTATTTGTGGCTTGTCAAAAATTCCCTGTCTTGGTAAGCGTTCTCTGCCCTCTCACTACCCAGTTTAGAGTTGGCATCCCAGTTTTCTGTAGATGTCTTTCCAGTTAGGAGACCTATTACAGTGCTAAGATGGTTCCTACTGAGCTACAATAGTTCTTCAGCCTTCTGTTTTGATGGTCTTACCATAAGTTTGTCTGGTTGTATTATTTCAGTGTTTTTTGTGTTTCTCTTCTTATCTGCTCTCGTGCTACCGCCGCGAACTGTAAGCTAAAATTGTCGAAAATCTTGAATACCAATCCCAAACGCAACGAATACATAAAGCGCAACCTGCGGGTAATCCAGGAGATCACTACCTGTTGTCGACTCCGAAAGGCAATTCTTCGCGTAACAGCTGCGGAGCTGCGCAAGTGGGAGTAAATTCCTGGCGACGCGCAGCTGATGCTGATGCCGTAGCCCAGTGGAGATGGGAGTACGCCATCTTAACGTGGTGGTTTAAATCTCGGTTTAAGGGCGCCAAGGCTCAGATAAAATACCGAAGCATACAGAATTTAATAACAATGCGCCAAGAATCTATTAGTACTATGTATGTATGTATGTATGTAAGTAAAAGGGTGGTGTTACACTGCGACCTACAAGATCTATTGCGTCCCCTATTCTTGCTGCTTTACAGCTGGCCTTCCAATCCTATTCCTTTTAGAAAGTGTAGGATGTCAGAGGGCCCCAGTCTACGTAAGTCTCCCTCTTCGATTTCACATGCTCCCAGGTGAAATGCCCTCGAGTTGCACAGTGCTACGCAGTTTGAGAGGAGATGGAAGGGTGTTTCATCTGTTCCCCACAGAATCTGCATTCAGGATCTTTTTCCAATCCAAGCTTACTCAGGTGTCCTTTTAGTTTACAATGGCCTGAAAGTATTCCTGTTAAAATGCGAACATTGTTCTTACTCAGGTTGATGCATTCTGTAAACCTCTTCTGGTTATAAGTTCCCAGAAGAATTTTACTTTGCCTCCATTCCCTGGAGATTTTCCCAATAACTGGATTTTCTCTGCTCCATTTCTATTTTTCTTCAGTATTGTATTGCTACTTAACCCGCAGAAGGGTTCAGGCCCTACAAAAGGCATTCCAGCCCCTTTTTTTGCGAGGTTATCCGTTATTTCGTTTCCTTCCACTCCTGTGTGACCCGGAACCCACAGGAGGGTTACTTTATTTCTTTTGCCTAGCTCATTTAGTTTCCCTAGGCATTCCCAGACCATCTTGGAGCTGATTTCATATGAGCTCAGCGCCTTGATGGCTGCTTGACTATCAGACATGATGATGATAATCTCCTGCTCTGTTATTAGTACTAAGTCACAGATAAATGAAAAAAAAGTGGGAAGAATCATCCAAACAAGGTAATACAGTAATCAACCAATGCCATAAAGAGGACCTCCATGAGTTAGGCACCGTATTTTCTGACATTATCAAGTATACATACTGCAAGAAGCAATATGGTGTAAATACAATAATAAAAATACAATTTTTATTTATTTTTTTTCCATTTTTTTTATTATTAATAAGGATCAATGTTATTGTTTATGATTTAGTGCTTAAAAGTACAGACTCATAGTAATTTTACATCTTCACCATCCACACTTGTTTCCTCTTATATGTTCTAGTTTTCCATCGTAGAAAAAGGCTCAAAAGATTTTGCTTTTTTATAATTATAAGCGCAAAATTGTGACGTTACATATCTAACTACTTTCTTAAGAGAATGTTTAGTATCTTTCAAATTCTTTAAAGTAGATGTGAGGATATGTCATGGAATTTTGCAACACCTTCATTAAATATTTTTAACGAATGAAATAATTTTAAGCCATGTGCTTTCACTGACGTCTGACTGTCGTCTTTTCACGTCTGTTTATTTTTCCCAACTTGTTTGTCATATACTTATTTATTTATTTAATTATGCGCATGTTTATGTTTTTTTTTATGTATTGGCATTGTTATATTGTACATTTTATGACGACCTTTGATGATAATGGCAACGCAAGACACTTTTCCTTATAATTCTTCCATAAGAACAAGTATATATTTGCTGTTTGAGTGAAGGTATTGTCCCCACGTTGGGCGCTGAATTATTGCAAACTATACTGTAATCACGTTAACATTACACTTTGGGCAAGATGGTGGCCAAGTGGCGCTGATGCAATACACCAGAAATCAACAACATGAGCCAGCATTCTCCTAGACAGTTCCGAATCCTATAATAATAATAATAATAATAATAATAATAATAATAATAATAATAATAATAATAAAAATAATTTATTTCCTACAGGTAATACCCAATTACAGGAAAACATAAAGCACACATCTGCAATATATATTACACATGCGTTAATAATATAAGTTAAATAAAAATCAAACATTCAAAAAAAAAATTACATAAATTCTTACGAGCTAGACTAGTGAAAATTAAATTTTATTTATTAAATTAAATTTGAAAAATAATTATGAGCATACTCAGTAATGAAACTTAAACTATAGCTCTTAAGGTCGCAACTATCAGAGATTCTATTGTCGTACTCGCACATTAAGGAAATAGGGAAAGAATGTAGAATATTGGTCCGATTTGAAACACAGTAGCAAGTTGGGTGAGAACGAGAATTCAGCCTTGGAATATTAAAATTAAGTTTGCATAAAAGCCATGGACAATCAATTCTACCATGAATCAGACAAAATAAAAATTTGACCAAACTAACAATTCTTTTTACATGGTTAGAAAAGGATAGCCTAGAGTAAAATAAAACGCCAAGATCTCTAACATTTTCAGTGGATGTTAAAATAGTGCCGTTGATAGAGTAAGGATAAATAAAGCGATTCACTTTCTTTGTATACATCATGGATGTGCATTTAGAAATGTTCAAAAAAAGCCTACACCTATTGCACCACAAGAGAACGGCATCAATGTCACGCTGGAGAACCTCAACATCTACTACTGATTGTGAGTTAACTGATATAAATAATTTAACATCGTCGGCAAACATTAATTTCTCAGATTGAATGTTGGTAACTAAATCATTAATAAATATTAGAAATAAGAGAGGCCCCAAATTAGATCCCTGCGGAATGCCAGATGTAGGAGCAATAAATTTTGAAATAAAATTGCGATACCTAACGCACTGTCTTCTATCCAGCAGGTAAGATTCCAACAACAGCATTAAAGAATCAGACAGTCCAAACGCACGCAATTTTCTGAGAAATATGTAATGGTCAATTTGATCAAACGCCTTGCAAAAATCAAGATAAACAACATCAACTTGACCACTATCATCCATCGTTTCAGAGACAAACTGCGTAAAGTAGGCTAAATTAGTCACAGTAGACCTATTGCGCATAAATCCATGCTGAAAGGGAGATATTAACTTCTGTATGCAATTATAAATATGTTTGTATAAAATGGACTCGAAAATTTTGGCAAAATTACATAAAAGTGATATAGGTCTATAGTTTTTAAGATAGAATCACGTTCGTTGTAAGTATTATTAAATTTTTCACGAAAAGTAATATTTACAGGTAATATACTACCGAGTACAGCCAAGCGAGTAATACAGACATGAATGTAACATGAGTTAAAGTCGAAACGCCGCCTGACTGTTCACCTCGCCGTAATGCACCCTTTTCACAGACTACCTGGGTATACACTTTCGTCATCTCCGTTCTCGCTCTCCGTATATAAGCGAACGACTAGTCGATGTTATTAAATCGCGGCATGAATCATACAACTGTCGGTAACTAGAAATATATGTTACGTACATCTTCTCCAATCCCCAGTTACATTTTAAAAGTTTTAATTTCGGGGAGTGGTTCCGTGATCGTTTCAAAAAGCAGCCCCTATCCGAACTATAAAGTACCTATGTAGGCGTACGAGTCACATATCACCGGCAGAAGAAAAAAGAAAAATGCCGTTGCTCATTCAGTATGTTTGCGTACTTCCAGGAGCGGCGCAAACGGGATTTTGGGAGGGTTTTGGATTGAAATGCTAATTTCTCTGATTCGAATTTTGTGTATGTGTGTGTGCAGTTCGCTTCGAAGTTTTCTGGATTGCGGGTTGAACCGAACGATGAAATAGTTTCGGAGTGGAAATTTTTAATGATGCGAATTTAATTATTTATTGTAACGCAAGTTATGTCGACCAGAATAATTGAAATATATATATGATATGTTTTTCTCTCTCTATATATGCGTATCTATAGAAGTGTGGCATTTTAGTTTTCGCGAACTGTGTTTTTCATTTATTTTTATACATGTAATAATTTGAATAAATGTTGGAATGTTTTCTCTGAACTTGTAACTAGATTTTAAACAGGGATAGGCAATTTAAATATTTCACATTCTATTGAAATTAGAATGGGGAATGTGAAAATTACGAAAAATAAAAAAAAAATGCTTTATACTCATCTCATCTAGACATCTCAATATACGTTTTAAAGATCTCACTCAACTTCATTGTTTTTTAGCACGTTTTAATTTTGACTTACGCAATTCTGAGTGCTTCTCATTTATGCAGTTATGTGATTCATTGCGTGAATGAAGCGCTTGTGCATGAAGCAAATCTTTCACAATAATTTTACCAGAATGAGCGAGTATAAACACTATTATCTGAAAACAATTTACTATTTAGGAAAAGAAGAGATTACCAAGAATAACAATAACAATAACTCAGCACTACAGGCCTTGAAGGCCCTTGGCTAGAGTGTCGGAACACACCGGAGCCCACTGAGAGTGTTGTCCGAATGGTGCCCCAACATCAACCGTACCGCATATTGCTGCTTGACTTTCAAGATTGGCAATGATGCACCCTTCCTTCTCAGCCGTACTGTCGGCAATAATAATAATAATAATAATAATAATATTCGTTTATTCACTTAGCCATGTGTACATAGATGTGAAAAGTCATAAAGTTTGTTATAAAACTAATACATATAAAACATACACAAAAATACTTATGATGAAACCTATCCCGAAATTAGATCGCTGTCAACCAAAAATTTATCATAAGAATAATAGCACTTGGGTATCAAGAGATTCTTAACGGCAATTTTAAGTTTTTTGACATCGGTCATATTTCTCACTGACAGAGGCAATCTAGCATACAGTTTGGAAAAGGAATACAAAGGCGATCTCTCAAAACCAGCTGTTCTGTGCTGTGGAAAGTATACATGAGACTTTCTGGTGTCATATATATGCGACGGCAGTTCAAACAAGCTTGGGTTATTTTTCACAAACACGACTGCTTTATGTATATATATTGAGGGAAACATTAAAATCTTGTGATGCCTAAACTGATTCTTGCACGAATCCCTGCATCGACAACCAAATATCAACCTCAGTATCCTTTTCTGTGCAAGCAGAGCCCTAGCAATGTTTTTGGCGCGACCCCATACTAATACATTATAGGACATAACAGAGTAAACCAAAGCATAATAAAGGTTTAAAAGGCAATCCGCGCTTAAGCAGCTTTTTAGTTCTAAGATGGCGAAATATTGTTCGTTAATTTTTTTACAAACACTATCGACCTGCTTTTCGAACGTAAGCCCGAAATCCACCTCAGTCCCCAAAAATTTAACACCGTCGCTGAAACAGATATTGGGCACAACCAAAGGAATCCCACTCCGCGCGAAGCCAACACATACAGTTTTACTATCATTTAAGATTAATCTGTTTCGCGTACACCATACGGAGAACTGTGACACCACCCGTTTTATATTTATTTCCAACTCCTCTTTGCTGTCCCCGCATGCAGCTATTGAAGTGTCATCAGCGTACATGATCATGTGTCCCGTTCTTAATTGGTATCTGAGATCATTTGCAAATAGGACAAATATGAGGGGCCCGAGGATCGACCCCTGTGGTACCCCTGACATGAAATTTCTTGACTCCGATGTACTGTCTCCAACAACAACATTTACTGTTCGTTCCTTTAATAACGACATTATCCAATCCAACACATTTCCCCTAATACCGACAGCAAAAAGTTTTGAACGTATGAAAGTAAATTCCAAATTATCAAACGCTTGGGATAAATCGAAAAAAATCCCGGCTTCCAACTTACCTTTATCCAGTTTCTCAAACACGTAGTGTGGGAAGTCAGCTGAAGCCGTCTCCGTAGACCTGCCTGATCGATATCCATGCTGAGCACCACAAAGTAGACCGTATTTTTCTAGAAACTCAAATATTCTTGTATACACAATAGATTCAATGATTTTTGAGAAAACACTCAGCACCGATATCGGTCTATAATTCGTAACCATATCGTTTGTAACAATACGTTATTTGCTTAAAAATTAAAATGCAATATAAAACCTATTATAAAAGCTATACCATGAACGGACCTACTTTTCTCGAAATGTATCTGTTTACGTTGTGAAGGTAACCTTGAGCGTTCGTTTCATTCATTCTCTGGTTTCGCTCTATGAAACTACATTCATTTCAACTACCGTTTAGTAATAGTTCAACTCCCATTTTAACAGTCTCCTTGTTTCAGCTTATCATTATGAATTGTTTATCTCATCTTCTACAGTAAATTTAATACTATCGAATTTTGAGTTTAGTTTTAAGATAAAATCTGCGATGCTTGCTTTGGAGGTGTCGAAAGCTTCTAAGATATCATTTTTCACCCTCTTTCATCAAGTTTTGACGGAATTTTGAAGGACAGGACAGTGAAGAAACCTGTAGGGCAACGCCAAAGGTAAACCTTAGCTACTTTGCTACATAAATATCTTTAGCCTGAAGATGGGAGTTTTTTCAGAAACTAACCAGTAACTGATCAAGTAATCAATACACTGAGATTGTGAGAAAGGACGATTTTGTCGTTTTATTATACTATGACTATGTACTCATACGCAGCCAAAATGGAAGATCTAAAAACGTTTTATTCACTGGCGAATCTTCTTTCGTGTTGCATGGACGTCACAGTCCCTGTGTTACACGCTATTGGTCATTCAAAAGAAAATCAAAACATAACATACAACGCTCGCACTCAATATCCCCAAAAGGTAAATATGTGGGGTATAAGTCTTTTAGGAGATCACATAATTGGCCCTTTTTTATTGAGAGAAATTGAAATGCCGAAAGATGTTTACACTTATTACAAAAGAGTGTGATGCTGTATGTAGGAAACCTTTATAAATGTTGTAAGGCACGATATTTGATTTCAACAAGATGATTAGCCGGCCCAGAACGAGATCTCATGCGCCAAAATAAGATTCAATTTTTTTTTAACATAACCCCGGGACGACAGCAGCTAGAGGGTCTGGCTTGGTCTCAAAAGATTTAGCAGGATCAGGAGAACATCTTGGATGGTGGTAGAACGAAGTGGGAGGGGTAGTTTGCTCGCAAACTTACGATTTATGAGTGAAAAATAAGGAAATTTAACGATTTTTAGCACATTTTTACGAAAATCTCGGAAACGGTTAAAGATATCGAATTCCGGTTTTCGGCATTCGACTCCCCGTTAAAGTGCACACTAGAACGCTCTAGCGTCGATTAGATCTGTTAGTGTAAATCTGGGTAAATGGGCGCCAAGTGTCGGATAAAACTACGAAGCAGACAAAATTTAATAGCAAAGTGGTAAGAGCCCAATAACACTATGTTCGCAGGTAAAAGGGACAAGTTACCGCAAAGTTGACCAAAGTCCGTTAAATTCAGTTCCAATAAAATGTAAAAAAAAAAGATTGTAAAGGTAAATAATATTTTATTTTTCGAAACTTTAATCTGGAATATCTCGGAGACGGTTAGAGATAGCGGATTGAGCTTTCGTCATTCGATTCGCCGTCAGAATGCGCTTCTGGTAGGTACTATTTGAAGGCTCTAACGTTGACTTGATCTTTCAAAACTTTGATCTCAAATATCTCGGAAACGGTTAGAAATAGCGAATCGCGCTTTTTCTCATTCGATTCCTCGTCGAAAGACACTTCTAAAGGTCGTCTTTCATTTTCAAACTTTAGGCGCTCTTACCCCAAGAACAGTAGGAGCTAAGTGAACAAGCGCTGTTCTATTCCTCTCGAAGAGGCGCTTATTTTGGCGTATAGCATGTTGGGGTTATCTCAGAGTGATATTTGTTCGATTTTTGCTAAAATTTTCTATCAAAATTTACTTTTTTCGACGATATTTTCGAAACGATTACCGAGAGCTACAAAGCGCTGGTAGAAATGGAATCTTCGTTGAAGGATGCGTCCAACTGCGTATAGCAGATTAGGATTTTGGCGTTTTATAGAGGATAGAACCGCATCTTTTGTGCCAAATTAAGAAAAAGCTGTCAAGAAACGCCAGTTTCTTTTTAACATAACTTCGGAATGACAGCACCTAAAGGATTTGACTTGATCTCAAAAGATTTGGTTGCACCAGGGAAACATTTTGAACGACGCGTGGAATAAAATCGGAGCGGTAGTGTGTCCGCGATTTGCCGATTTGTACGCAAGAATGGGCGCCCAACGTGGGGCGATGTATTAAACCTTTTATTATTGAAATAAATCCATTTTTTTTGGGGTTACTTTACTTTCGCTGACATTATTTTCCCTTAGGCGTAAAGTACCTATCGAAATATATCTATTGCAAAAAAAAAAAAGATTTCCCAAATATATAGAAACAGCACGCTCTTACGAACGATTGCCCGGGTGTAATCGTATCTGACGGCTCCGACGTGCTTGACGGTCATGCGGCAGCTCAAGTGTCGCGGAAAGGGGGCGCTAGAGTAGCCACCAGTCGAGATAGGATCCGACACCGGCTGGCGGTCACGTAAATTATTGATGCGTTCGCTGCGAACAGTTGTCGACGGATCCGCAGTCGTAGAAACTCATAAACGTAATGTGTGGCCCGGGTGTGCGGGCGTGACGTATACTCTCACGCTGCCAGTAGTCTACGTAACAGATATTTAGGGGTACGTTCACGCAATTTCCACACAGAGGAACGTGTACCGGTACTATTGGAGCCAATTAATGGCCGAGGTTAGATGGGGCAATGCGCCTACTTGACACGGGCATCAGTTACAGTTGGTGCCGGCATACGCGCGGGAGGGACGCATGATACATGCGCCCCATATACTGTATGTAGTTTAGGTGTATATAATCGGTACATATCCGGGACGCGTTGCGGTATTTTGGGTTAATAAGTTGGGAAATTATACTGCACGAACCTCTGGTGATCTGTCATTTGACATTCGATTTGCATGAATTACGGTACATCGGGGTGCCCTAAACGTACTTACGAAATGATAAATATAACAAGTGGGCAATGGAAATCGGTTCAGTATTAATTTTGGAAATTTTGTATCTCCACTGCCAGAAGAAATAAAAGAATTTATAACTAACAGCTTCTTGCGGGTTTCGCCGTGTGTCAAAACTTTCGCTCGACGTTTCGCTGTTCATACTGACAGCTTCTTCAGGATAACTGAACTGATTCTCCATGGTCCGACATTCTTCTTATATACGCCCCTGGTGCATCCAACCGTATAAGGTGGTACCCTTCTTCTCTGTTAACGGTTTTATTCTTCTCTATTTCTATGGCTTCCCTGATGAGTCTTTTTCCGTAGTTCTTGGTGGTAGTTATTACTTTTACATTCTTGAAATCCATTTTGTGTCCGGTGACGTGCATGTGTTCTGCCACCGCTGATTGCTCGGTCCTTCTTAATCTTGCGTTCCTCTCGTGTTCTTTTATTCTTATGTCGATGGCTCTTCCTGTTTGTCCGACGTAGCACTGTCCGCATTGGCATGTTATCTTGTAGATACCTTCTGTGCACCTCTTGGGTATCTTATCTTTTGCGGTCGGTGGATACTGCTGGATCGACGTTGCAGTCCCGAAACGTACTTGTACGTTACGTTTCATCAAAATTCGGCCTACTTTTTCGGTGACTCCTGCTATGTAAGGTAAACACGCCATCCCTCTCCGTGGTTCTGTAGTTGTCTCCAGTGTCGTCTTCTTCTTACTGACTCTTCTTATGTCGATGTCAGTGTAACCATTCTTCTTTAGTGCTTTCTCCAAATGTATCTTTTCACTGGTAAGATGTTGTTCGTCACTGATGGTTTCGGCTCTGATAGCATGTTTGTATTAATGTCTTCTTCTGCATCGGATGATGGTGAGATCTTGCATGCAGATATCTATCGATGTGCGTCTTCTTTCTAAATACTGCGTGCTGTAGCATTCCTCTCTTTGTTTTTCTTAACCATCACATCCAGGAAAGGAAGATTTCCATCTTGTTTCTTCTCCATGGTAAACTTGATGCTGAGTGCTGTGAGTTTATGTTGTTCCAAGAACGTGGTAGTTTTTCTTCTCCGTGTTGCCATATTACAGAAGTATCGTCGACATATCGCAGCCAACACTTGGTTTTCATATCGGCTGAACTTAGGCTTCTTCTTCAAAATGCTTCATAAACAAGTTGGCTTATTACTGGTGATAAGGTCTTCCCATTGCTGTTCCGTTCTTTTGCTCGTAGTATTTTCCTTCATTCAAAAAGTATGTCGTAGATAAGCACCATTTCACTAATTCCAATGATGTTTTCTTGTAGTCCAAGTTCTGAAGTAAAGCCAGTGCGTCCTCCGTGGTAAGTTAGTGAATAGCGATATAATGTCGAAAACTTTACTAAAATTCTGTAGTTCAGTCTATAAAGAATCTCCGGAAACATTTGGTAGCCCTCTTCCTTTTTTGTATTTAGTTTCCCATTTCTTTTACCAATTAATCACGTTAGTCATTCCAGATCCTATCCTCGCGTATCTGTCAGCTCTGGTGAGCTGACCACATCATCTTCGGGAGTTTGGCTTGCCAAAACCTGTCTTCTTGCGCCCAGGGCCTCCTTTTACATAGAATGTGTTAAGCATCTTCTGTCTTCTCGTTACACAATTTGCAGTTGGTGTTTCTAGTGTCGATCTTAATTTCCTATCAGTGTTCCTTCAGTACACAGTGTCCCATTAGGAGACCTGTTACGATGCGAAGATAATTCCTTCTTCAGCCTTCTTTTGTGATGGTCCCTTAATCAATCTCATCTTCCAGTGTTCTTTGTGTTTCTCTGAGCCCACTCCTTACTCCTTTCTGTGTT
>RXPK01003656.1:0-59344 GCA_004143645.1 Protaetia brevitarsis | reverse complement strand
TCCGATAAGCAAGGATTGCGAAGTTAACATAAATTATCAATAAAAAATTCTCAGTTATCCCACGTGTTACATTATTCAATAACACTGCAGCCAACAGAGAAAAGGACGGACTGAGTTTATTTTCGTGGTGTTATTTGCGTGATCCGAGCTGCAGAATTACCAGTATACTGTAGTATTGTGTTGTCTTGTCACTCGTTACTTAATGCATACAAACGCAGCTGCAAATCCGATATTGCATTGCAAGTGTAGAAACAGTACAGCAGATGTATTGTTACATTTGCTACGAACTAGTCTTGATGTAAGAGCTTTATCTAGCTTTGCCTTTGATCATATCTGGTTAAACAACAGACTTTTAGACTATACAAACAGCAGTACGCTGAATGCGTTGATGTTTTACAATTAAAAATAGACAGACATGCTGCGATTTAATGCATTGAAATGTATAAATGTCTTTGAACAATATACGACAAGGCTATTGTTACATTTTAAGTATAGTGTAGAAGAATTAGGTTAGAATAAGGATGGGCGTTATACAACCTTTTCAAAGATTTTAGCGTACGGTTGCTAACTTTGTTGCCGTGTTATTATTAAAGCCACAAATTCAATTAAGTAAGGAAATATTCAGTATTTTTTGTGCTAACGCTAATCGAAATATATCAGCGAAGGATTCTGATAGGCGGAAGAAGGACTAGCATTTTATGTTCTTGAATGTTAGCAAATTAGAAAGAAATATATTTACGTCAATAATCTCTTTTATTTATGTTGACCGCTCTCTTAACTCACTGAAATAAGTTTAGGTGCTGGCAAATAGTCTTCCTGAACGTGTGCAAATTAACTAATCCGTCCTTGAAAAGAATTAAACACCTATGCTGTAATAATGACGTCAAATGATTTCTTGATTCCTTGGCAGTCCTGCCTATATTTTTTTAATCTTAACCTAAATTTTTCGCAGTTGGTTTCATAAGTATTGTAAACTTTTCTGGTTCGCGTCTATACACGAAAAGATCTCCCAACGTCATTACTTTGCAACCGTTCGCATGATATCATCGATTCCTTTTCTTGATTCCGATCTTTCTTGGCGTAACCTATATATTTTTATAAGGTAAGCGAACTTATGCAAACACATTTCTAAGCATATTTTCCATGTTTTGAACAATACAATATTTAGAATAAAGTGTACTTGTAAATATTATAGTACATTTAAGCACTTACGTTTTGTATTTCAAAATCATTACTAAATATTACCGCAAAATCTTGCTTCTCTAAAGAATCTCTTCTTGGCCTTTAGTTTCCTATCTTTTTATGGTACCATTGAATATCTTTCACTTGTAGTTTATTAAATTGTCTTCTTTGGGCAATGTAACGATAAGTAACATATTAGCTTATAGATTGTTTATGATTCCTAGTTCTACGGTAATTTTATCTTGTTTTTTGTGTATTTTTGCTTACTTTCCATTGTATCTGGAAATAGCTTGTATTTCATTGTGGTATTATCGATGACTACTGGGAGTGGAGGACTAGGTACCAGATATGGGTAAAGAGTTGGTGAAAAGATAAGCGCGTGCTAGAGGCATGCCATAGATATTGTGAAAATTACTTCCTTATTTCCTATTATTATACTGAATTTCAATTTTAGATATTTTAGAAAGCAAAAAAACTTATTTTGATACGCACAGGGACACAGAAAAAAAAATGTTTAATTTTAAAACAATTATAAAGGTTACGCACACCAAGTTTTTGAATAATGGGACGAACACAACTTGTATTAAAATTTCTCACAAAATTGTCAACTAAAGTTATCGCATTTTTGCAACAAAATGCACACTTTGTTATACAATTTAATGTTGACATCACCTATATATAACAATAGCGTTAAGTGCAGACCATTTGTTGCAAATAGTACGTTTAGGCCAGTGGTGATAGTTGCAACTAATCCTGAACAAAATATTTACAGTATTTTGCTACTATTACAAATCTGTGTAGTGAACTGACATGAAGATTTTGTGTACAGATTAATACGCTGTTGCTTTAATTAATATAGCTAGTTGTGAATAATTATTTACTGCATAGTGTGTTTTGTTGCACAATTTGTTGAAAATAACCTATCTATAAAGGAGCATAAACTGCAACTGTTGGATCAAGAATGAGGGTGTTTAATTTGAGAAGTTTTGATCTCATTAGTTTATTTTGTTCTATATGTGGCGTTCGCAAATTCTCGTTCGCCGGTATACAACGTTTTTCTAGTAAATGTACGAAATCAACATTTTATAACCGTGTTTGAGTAAAATAGGAGAGGCGCCATCTTTACAACATTGGCTGTAACACCTATACCTATTGAACGTAACTATATGGGTAGAAAACTTCGCCATAATAATAATGTTTAGATCAGAGAACCTGTTCATAAAAGTGGGCTAGCTTTGAAAAAAAGTTAATTCCACATAATAATTAAATTAAATTAACTACAATTGTGGTTAGCGTAATCCTTATTTCTTAATAATATTTACTTTGTTAATTGAAGAGTACTTATTTGTGTAAGTGAAATTAATAGCCTTATTAAATTAATAAACTAGAAGTAACAAAATATTTTTTATATAAATTATTTTCTTAATTTTGGCAATATCTCGAAAATAAACGAGCTTTTATTAGTTTGAGGGTTTGTTTGTTGATTTTATTAACTTTTATTAACTACGTAAATCTCGAGGGATGTCGAATCGGCAGATGGCGAATATCATTGCCACGTCGACAAGCTGATGTACATCTTAACATTAGCTTTTTTGCTTCAAAAACAGCATTCGTAAATTTTGAGGCATGCTCAAGATCTTGGCAGACCCACGTCCTTCTTAACATTAGCGGAAATTAGAATATTGCAATTATAGTTAATTAACTAATTATTAATTCGATCCGTGAACTAGTGTTCGAGTGCTATAAATTTTCCCAGTATGAAAATTTTCGTATATAATCTTTTCCCACTTCGTCACATGCATTTATTGCATTTGCTAGTTGTAAGATATTATAAAATACTCTTACTAAAATTTTCGGCCAACAGTGAAGTATAAATATTTCTATGCGGATTTTTTTCTGTGTAATATTCCTTTCGTTTGTGCTATACCTTAATGGATATTTTGCGTGGCCTTTTCTTATGTTATTAAATAACAGCATATGCGCTTTACAAATAAAACTCTCTATAATATTACGTAAAAAGTAACGTATGTCCGGTTACTTAAATATCGCCCTACTGTAATTAGCATTGCTTTCATACACTTTTTGAGCATTTGCGAGGTATTTATAGAATACTGTGAGGCAATAGCAATAAAAAAAAAAACTACCCGTCGTATGTATGTTTAATAGATATTGGCCTAATAGATATTGATCTGTTAAACTCATTGAGGACAAACGATTTTAACCCTCAACCAGCAAGCAACGTGATTTTACTATTTTCCTCTTTTCAATTTTCATATGTTTTAAATTCTCTAACATTTGTTAATGTTCAGAATTTTATTTTTCAACCTTTATTTCTAAATTTTGTCATAATTTAATTTAATGATCTTGTAAGAGTTTAACTTAACTTTTATTTTCCTAGAAAATGTTGAATCTCGATGTTTTCACATATTAGACTATGACTATTTTAGCGGAAGATGGCTAACATAAGAACAAAAGAGGAAATTTATACACGAATTTTTACTCAAAGTAAATTATTATTATAAATACCCAAGTTCACAGATAAGAATTTCTTTTGTTAAATGCAATTAGCCATCTGTTTTTTTTTTTTTTTGGTGACAACCTCGGTTTGGTGTCATTGGACAGATAATTGGTTAAGCAATGGAATACTGTATACCATAAGTTCGCGTATTCTAAAATAATTCATTAATATTCCAAATTAATCTGTGCAAGTCTTTGGCTGGTTGATCGAAATAATTCTCTGGTTTCATTTTTGGCTTGCCAAAAATTGTACATTTTTGTGGCGTTTTAGTGTTAAGGGCAAAAATCTAGAGCTTTGACCTGTGATTGTTGTCTTCTAAGCTAAAGATATGTGTCCGCGGCTTCCGAAGGTGGTAATTATCATCTTTCCCTCACAAAAGTCAGTTTCTGTAAGGACTTCATTTTGAAATAACCTTCCAACTGGCTACCTTGATTTCATTCCTCTATAGACTATTTTTTTCGCCATTGCTTTTTATAGTCTTGCAGAGGTGATGTTAATATCATAACAGAAGTTATTATAGTGTTAAGAGATGATCAGGTTAACTTATCTTGTTACTTAATAATTTATATCATTTCTAACCACCGCCTCCTTAGATAATAAGAAATACTGAAGTTTATCTTGTATCTACTACTCGTTCTTCCTTAACAAAGCTTTCGACTAATGTTTCGTCTTAAATTGATTTCGTTTCGCACGAATAACCACTCTTTATCCTTAAAGATTCGCTTAATTCAATTCCGGATCCACTCGCCTAATATATAGACCCACCCAGACCAGAAAATTCTTAGAATAATTCCTAGTTAATAGATTGATTTTTAACCCGTGGCATCGTATCCTCACTCGAACAAATCGCTTACTCATTCGTTCATCTCTAGATTCACGTTCCGAATGGAAGGGAATTAGATTAGGCGTGTTCGTGAGGACATGCAACGCTGTATCTTTAGTCGAACATCTGCTACCTATAATTACACGGGATTTAATGGCACCGGAAAACCGACGTTAATTGCGAGATGAAATTCGCACATTAAGCATTCATCGTGAATATCGTGAGATTCTTTGTGCATATACAAATGTATATTTTCTGCAACGAAAGCTGCAAATTTATCGAAGTACGTATTTCGTTGTTACATGAATGCATATTCGCTGCTTGCCTTTTTTTTTAAATAGTTTGCGGTAGAAATACTTGAAAATTTTACCATTTATACTTATTCCGACCGAGTAAATAGTAAATAATTTTGATACATGATGTTTGAGAAGAAGGGAAAGGTAATTGAGGTGGTGATTTCAAATAACACAATTTAAGTTGTTTAATGTTGTGTAATGTTTATTAGACCACTGGTTTCGCTTTAACGTATCGTCAGGTCTTAGTGGTCTAAAAAACTAATTAATTAAGATGAGAATAATACGAGTTATAATACTTACAATTTATACAAACAATTGTCTAAGGAGAAGAACATAGTCGAAGATAAATATTTTAAAATTTAGTTGTAACGTATTAAAATATATAGGATTTAAATTTAAGTTGCTAGTTTAAAATAATGTCACACTAAAATCCCCAATAATAGGGTCTTGAAAACCAACTAAGGTGTAAGTCGTAATTAAGATTTGACTATAAAAACTAAAATTGTAAAACAAATGTTTGAATAAAATATGAATAGCAACTATGCGAGTCCTCTATGTTTGAAAAGTGAAAATTTATGAAAAAGTATAGACATTTTAAGACAGAAGTGTCTTCTATCTATGAATGGATAAAAACACTAAGACTAATGTCTATAACAAACAAATATAACTCAAGTGGGTTAGTAAACTAACCCAACGTTACACGGAAAAAAAATTGTCAAAATACCAACAATTGTAGTAGTTTCCATGTAGGCAATGCATGACAAACACGATGAAACTATAATACATATACAAGAACAATGGTGTTGATACAAAAGTAATGTGAGAATTAATGGATTTAAAGACTTTTTAAAGTGTTTGAATTTGAAACAAGGCCTTTCTTAGAAAAATGTAAAATTTCGAAATTTGTTTCTGGGTTAAATTCAGGCCTATTGTCAAGTATGTGTTCGCAAATTGTGAAAACTGCAGAATTAGGGCTTAAAACATTTGATATGTTCTTTTAAGCGGATGTTAAAATTTCGATAAGTTCTATCAACATAGGTAGCTAGATGAACATGTTGTTTTGTGATTATGTGCGCTGGCGTTTGGCACCTTTTCATGTAAATAAAAACGCGTCGTGGTTCTTACTTACTACTATATTTGATTAAATTAAAGAAATAACAACGAGTAAAGTTATATTGGTTTTATACGGAAGTTGGTGCTCGTTGTGATAGATGAATTGAGCTGCGTGGATATAACTATTCTAACTATGACTTGTGACTACATACCTGCAACTATCTTCCTTCGGGCAGTTTCTGCCTTTTTAACGGCTGGAAACTCTCCCGAAAGCGGGGGGTAACAAACAAACTAAGGGCTGTAAACATACGTCACGGGAAAGTACGCTGTGAACGTCACGGACGAGGGCTATCAAATATAACATAAAAGGATTACCTTAAACACTAGGAATGCTAATCAGGTATTTACAAGAATATTGTGGCTCTTTTCCGAACACATATATTACAAATCAATCAATAAACACCACGTCTTTTCATTCTATCCACCCTGTTCTTGTTGTTAATAAGTATGTTCTCCAGACGATGACCAGTTTTGAATGTTATACCTACTGCTAAAAACATTAGCTATCTTATATGCAAAGGGCTTATATATGGAAGAGAACGAAAAGTACGTTCATCTATATTCAAAGGGTCCACAGTGTTACAATATACTGTGACTTGATTACGTTTTTTTTTAATTTTTGCATGTATTTTATCCACAATGGCAGAGAGAAAGTCAGTTAAAGCAGCTATTTATTTAATAATAGATGGAAAGATTGAGATAAAGGTAAATTCACTGCTCTGTAGAGGTAACTATGGTAACAAGTGAACTTTTAACATGCAGGATGGTTATAGTCGGGGAGCTGGCGTCAAAAATGTGCAAAAGTTTTCGGAAGGCTGATATTCTCAAATCGAGTTGTACTTTAGTGATAGAGTGCCACCGTAGAGTCAGCACCTCAGCGGCCGGGACGCTCGCCAAAATGTCAAATTAATTAACATCTCGAAACTGTTGTCTCAAAGCTCAAAATTTGTAAATGATTAGTGAATGTAATATGGGACACGAATCCAACAGCAAAATAAATGGACGCGTGACGTCAGCGCCATAGTAGGTATACTTGTCAAAAAAATTACGTCAGCGCAACTAATTTCTCAAAGCTGAAATTTTGCAAAATATTAATTCAAACCATAAAAAATTCACGAAACAAATAGACTCGTTTTCCATTATTTTACATCTGTATGGAATGAAAATTGGAAAATAAATGCAAATGTTCAAAAGACGTAGCAAAATCATTTAACGTTCAAAATCGCTGTCATCGCTGTTGCCGGAATATTCTTCGCTACCATCTCCAAGTTACAGGTTAGGACGCAATTTCCATGACTGCACGGAAAAACTAATTTAAATGCGTATTATTTAAAGCAATTTACATATTTATTAGAAATTATTTGGGAGCAAGTATTCCAAATACTTGAAACAAACAAATGAAATAATTACTTTGAACAAATTTCTTTAACGCAATCATTTGTCATATACTTGTAACAAATAATTATATAACTAACTTAACAAAACATTTACTTAGAACTACAAAATATGGACAACAAAGTTAATTGTTTCAGTGCACTAAAACTTTGTTTGCCTATATAGAAAGAAATAATTTAATTGCGTTGAACAAATTTTGCTTGATTCAACTAAATCGGTTTTTCCGTGTATAAGTAGGTTTTGCTATATCTGTACTTTTCACGGTGCGCTCTACGTAATCTAAATGAAGAAATGTCGGACGACTTAGATGGAGATGATTGCGAAGAATATTCCGACAACAACGACGACAGCGATTTTGAACGATAAATGATTTTGTTACTTCTTCGGCCGTCGAAGTGCTGACTCTGTATTCACCCATTATGTACTCGGACTTGGCTTACTCTGTACAACTTCGATATTCAAATTATATTGTATAAAAATACAGATTTAGGGAATTCCGAAACTTGCGTGTTAAATACGAAAAATTTTCAGTCAAAGTGAAATAATCAGCAATAAAAAGAAATTTATAATTGTACACACCCTTTTATTACTGTCCCTGAAACTAGAATTAGTGATTAACAAGAAAGTAGCTGAAACGACTCTTGGCGCCTCTGTTTGGGAATTACAACAAACTTACTTGTGGGGGCAGTAGGCTACGAGAGAACAATAATAATGGGGAACCATGATCCTTTCATAGTATTCACCGTTTTGTGCTGGGGTGCCATAACTTAACGCCTTTGCACATGAAAACTTCCCTAAAGACGCATACCAGTGGCAACAAAGGATAAAACGGCGAAAGAGTGATTAGATAGGGATTTGCAGAATGTAGCTAAATTTCACACAAATCCACCACAAGACTGTAATTGGTAAACCGTAAATAGAACCTTGAGGGTGGGGCACAGAACAGCAATAAAGAGAAACGCAAATCCTGTACAATTCGTTGGAAACACGTGACGTCATGACGGGGCGGCCAGCGGAGCTATGCTTACGCAATATGGCACCAGATTTTAAAAATTAGATATGTTTCGATTTTCCTTTATCTCATCAGTGTGATACGTTTGCTAATAATGGTTCGATTTACAGCTTACATTTCATTTAAAAATGTCTGATTATAGTTTTAAATTATTTTTAGCAATTTTTGCGATTGTAATTTTTTTCGCTAATAATGGTAACATGTTTCTTACCATTCATCTGATATGAACAATCACATTAAGAACTTAAGAAACTTAGTTACAGCATTGTTAAATTAAATATTAGGCGTGAATATTGACCAATATGCTTGCAGAAATCATAGACATATCTAATTTAAATAAATAACTTCGTCTAGAGGTTAGGTTAGAAACACAATCACTAATAAACATTTAAATTCTCTTTTAAACATGTTGCTTCTGTTATAAAAACATAATGAAAATTTAGATGAAGATCTCTCTGAAAGCAGGAAAACTTAAACTATGAAAATTCTAAAACAAAAATAAACTCAAATAACACGTAATTAATAAAGTCTCAATAGAATGTTCTCTGTGCCCATATTAAATTTGGTTTACACAATTTTGAATGCCATTTATAAGCAAGAATTTTAATTAAACATTAGAAAAAAAGGAGATTTTTTTGAAATAACTCTTGGATTGCGATTTGCTTAACGAAACTGCCTTTTGTTGTACGTATTTATAGATATAGTATTTATATAGCCGAAGACATTTCTTAATGAAACTAAGGTAAGAAGAATGTTTGAGCAAACTTGGAACAGATTAACAAACACCTCTTTATTTTATGCGAGTGACAGGAAAGGGGTGAAGAAGTCACTGTTTAGAGATGGAACTGTACACGATCATGATAAATTGGTAAATGACATGAATTTGAAATTGAATTGTTACTATCTTGTTTTAAAAGAAGCAAATAACCTGATTAATTTCCAAAAGTAGGTGATAATGGAGACAATTCATTATTAAAATTGTTAAAGAGGTTGCCAGAAAAATAGGATCGCACTTAAAATACATTTTTAAGTAATGATTATTGTAACCTGAACTATCAAAATGCCTCGAGCATATTTAAAATTGTAATTTAATAATGCTAAATATATTGGATAGTATTTGATTGTTGATTTAAATATTGCAAATAAGTGTACTCACCCTGAGTATGCTCTTTAATATTATCATCTACTATTAAACAATAAATTGTGCGGGTTATCGATATCTATCTTGTCTTTATTAATGTAAAAGCAGGTAATACATTAAATGATTAAAACTACTCATTGGTTTATGAGAGGTCATCTGGCGAAGAGGGATTGTATTTCAAAATACTATCGAAAGCGAAAGGATGGGTGTTTGTAAATAAAAGGCAAATTAAAAAATAAAAGTTTATATTTATTATTAAATAAAATATTAGCCGAGTAATTCTTTATAAGAAATCACAATATAATTTTATTGTCGCCCAACGTGGGGCTGCCTTATTTGCCAACTTTATTCACTATCTTTCATTCTTATAAGCAATTTAGAAAACAATGGATAAGTCATGTCGCCATTGAGGGTACCAGCAGAAACAAGAAGTGATGCAGAAAAAAATACCAGAAAAAGAGCAAACAGACGAGACATCAGTTTAAGGATTTTGTTAACATATATAGCAAGATAGCATGGCCCAGAAAACAAGTTTAATGACCACCAACTAATTTTTTTCAAATGGAAACACTTATTTTTTGTATCCTTTTTGAATTCTTTATGCGAATTCTAAGTATGTTTCGTGTACCATTTCCTATACCTAAAACTCAACAGTTTCAGAAATTAATGATTGAATTAATTAAGACCATATTTCTGGGATTTTTTTTGTATCAAGCAAAACATTCCATGTTTATTATTTTGTTTTTTTATTCTGGTATTATTGACTTGTCCCTTGTCAACGTATAGTGACACTTCAAGTAAGTAATTGTCAAGTGCAGTTAAAGATTTGAAAGAATGGCACGTTTAACTGAGAAGCAACGAATAGAAATTTTGATGATGGTAGGATATGGCGACAGAACCCGAACACAAGCTCAAGTTTGCGAATTATTTAATAATAAATACCCGGAGAGGCCTATTACACGATCGGTAGTTGGTAAGATAGAAAAACAGTTTAGAGACCTGGATCACGTAAGAGATAATTATAAGACCAACCATCTTCCAGTTCCATTGGACACAGAATTGAATATTTTGCTCGATTTAAAAGAAAATCCGCAAAAAGCAACTCGACAAGTAGCTGTAGACCAGTCAGTCTGTAAATCTTTTGTTCTAAAATACTTACACAAGCACAAATGGCACCATCACCAAATACATTTAGTTCAAGAACTTATTGAAGATGATCTCAACGCAGATTAGAATTTTGCGAAATAATGATGGATAGATGCAATGCCATCTCGCAATTTTTAAATAAGATAATTTTTACCGACGAAGCAACATTTTGTTTGAATGGTTAGATAAACACGCAAAATTGTCGATATTGGGTACCAAAAAATTCACACTGGAGTATGGAAAATCGTACACAATTCCCTCAAAAAGTAAACGTGTGGGCCGAAATTGCGGGTACCTCAATTATTGGACTGTTTTTTATTGAGGAAACACTTAATTCTGAAAATTATTTAAATCTACTGCAAAATTCCATAATACCAAGTTTAAATGCACTTTACTCGAATTGTGAGAACCCAAATATACCGGCGGATTCGATATGGTTCCAACAGGATGGAGCGCCCCCACACTATTCGCGAACAGTACGAGATTACCTACATAATGTTTTCCCAAACAGATGGATCGGAAGGAGAGATCATATCGAATGGCCGGCTAGGACTTCAGACCTAACCCCATTAGATTTTTATATACGGGGTTATCTAAAATCCAAAGTATACCTTAATAAACCAGAAAATATCCAAGAACTGAAGAATAGAATTAGAGTCGAAATACAACAAATTCAGCCACAAACTTTAACTGAAGTGTTACAAGAAATTGAATATCGACTTGCATATTGTCAGGAAGTTAATGGTCAACAATTTGAACATTTCATTTGAATTGTTCTGTTTTTGTTTTAAATAAATTTACATAAAAACAAACCCCTGAATTTTAAATGATTTTGCTAAAGTCACGCGTCCTCCCAAATTTTGAAAGAAAACAATCGTAAATTCCTCGATAATGAATTTAGGTATAGCACCTAATGCAAGACACATACTTGGAATTGGATGCAGAGTTCAAAAAAGAAATAAAAAAAAAACAGGTATTTTCATTTCAAAAAAATTAGTAGTCATAAGTTATTTTTGGCCTACACTGTATATATGAATGTACTATGGAAAAAAATCTCAGCTAGAAGTAAAAATCAACATGTCCAAGCGTTTTGCTAAAAAAAACCTCTGAATTTTAAATCAATTTGTTTCAACCCACGCGTCCTCACAAGTTTTAAAAAATCAATTGCAAATTTCTCGAGAACTGTTGAGTTTAGGTATAGGACATGGTACATGAAACATTAGGCGTTTACGAAAATTGGATTATAAGGTATCTACCGCCTTTCTATTCTTTTCTAGCACAATGTAAATTTCCTTTCGCTTTCGGTACATCGGTATATATCCCATCCAATTTTCGTAAACCCCTAATCTTAGAATTCAATGTAGAATTCCAAAGTGAAATAAAAAATAGGTATTTTCGTTTGAGAAAATTTAGTTCGTCGTTGTAACTTAAGACATAGAACGCGAAACCACCTCTGCCTCTTCATGTACTAAGCCGCAGATATAATATTTCTCTCAGTTTATACCTAACTTTTGGAAATGTTTTTGCGGTAGTCGTTTTTTACTATCAGTTCAATAAAAATCTATGATGCAATAGACTATACACAAGGGAAACCATAAACATCCCTATATTGTCCCAGAAACGAATCACCCTTATATCATATACAGCATAACTGCGTCCTACCTATTCAAAGTTCGCATTTTATGTCCGATATAGGAGCAATAGGTAATATATTTACGTTAATGTAGTTTGAAGAAGCTTTGGAGCTTCGCTTGCGATAAAATTACCAGGCGCTTTTACGCATAGGTGATCTCGGCAAGGGGGCGTTGACGCAAGCGCTTATGTGTATCCATTCGTAACTCTTTCCTAACAGCGCGTATGTGCTAAAGGCCACCTCTTCGAGGTAGGCAAAGGCGACGGCGAGAAACTTTATAAAGAGGAGAGCAAATTTGATTTTTGTGTCGTCCTGACACGCAGCGCAATCCGCGCTCTAACGGTGTTACCTATTTCCATCGGCGCGCAGTATGTCAGAATAAAAAGGATTTAACCGAATGAGTTTCCCGTACTACAAATGGCGAAAGTCGGCGTACAAAAGCGATTTATCGAATATTGAATTGTCAACCTCCAAAGAGTATATATTTTTTTTTTCGTCGAGTCGTAAATCGTCGCGCATTCACTAAATTTCTTTGAAGTTCTCGCCTATTGGAAAAGTTTTATCGTCACGACTTGCGAGTGATAATTTCATTTCCAAGCAATAAAAAATAGCACGAAAAGGCGAGTCGTTCTAAAAGCTTCTAAAAGAAAATGCGACGGTAGGAATTGGCGCAAAAACTCAACTTGGAGTTTGCAGAAACGATTGAATTGGCATGAAATTCTCTATGTAGGGGTAATTAGCTTGAGAAATGACTATTATTATATCTTTGCTTGAGACAGATCAGAAATGATGTATTTGCTATAAGCGTAATTAGATATAGGGATATAAATATAGTATAAATATACAGTATATGTATGAACAAGATATATTATACAGTGAATAGAGAACAAACAAATATATATTATAGATTAAATTTCTTATAATTCTAGTAGAAAAAAGTTCTCTACAAAGAATCTACAATTTATCGAATGTCGAGATTCTTTTAAGAAAATATTTTCGACGTCCAAGTTATTGGAAAAGTTTTATTCTTTCAGTGATAATTCAATTCGGTAGTAATAAAGTTGGTAGGAGAAATCAAACTTTTTGGAATGAAAAAGATTATTAATTCTAAAAAAAAAAAAAAAAACTGAATAACCTATCTGAAAGATTTGAAATAGGAAGATGCGGTTTTATTTACGTCAAAAATTCTGGCAGAATAATATCTTCTCTGTGTTGCGTAGGCTGTCACGGTCGGAATCTACTGTAAAAAGTTTTTCCGGGCTATTGAGTCGTGGTCTTGTGGGATTACTTCCGTACGTTTCGTTCACAACTGCGGTGAACATCTTCAGGGGCGAGGTCGAAGTTTCCTTCGTCGTTTTGTGATCCGACGTCCTGAGTGATGTCGTTATATATAGTCGGTGTCTGTATAACAGGCGTGACGGACGTTTCAAGCGTTACCGACACTACCGATTCACATTATAACAAAGTAAGGACATGCTCGCAAAAATCCATTATTCTTGAGTGGTCTGTTTTGAATGACCTTTAAGCCCAGCTGCCATTTTGTAAAGCTGTTGCCGGGAATTTTCAAACGTGTGGAATAATTTATATTTTAAAGGAAGTAGAAAAGTAGATTAAAAAAATACACAAATTTATGCGTTTTTTATTCTGATTTTATTGCAAATATTTATGAACAGTTTATAGTAATAAAGAACACGATTCCAGTAAAATAATGTTGATTAAGGGATACATATATTTGCAAGTGCTTTACGATAATTATGTTCATATTCTTTCCTTTTTGTGAAATAAAACTCTTCTTCATGTTTTTATAGTGTAAAATATTCTTCTAGGAATAAATATGTTGTGGTTCTGTTTCAAATAAATTAATAAAAATGCAACAGCTTCGGTGGAACGGACTTTCAAATTTCTGACACGAACACACACCAACTTCTAATTAGGATTCAAGAGTTATAACTATATCGTTCTGTGCTATACAAAGATTGTTCCATTTTATTCGACTACTTCATTTCTAGCATCCGAACTGGTTTGGCAACAATAATTTCCGGGGGTGCACAAGTGGATACAGTTCAAACGTAGATTATATAATATGGAATTGTCTATAATGTGAATAAATGCGATTAAAATTTATACCAGTATAATGCAGTTCAAACCAAAATCACATTATTTTAAAAAGTGAACATAAAATGAATTAGGTTAGTTATTGCGATAAATAGCAATCTAGTTTAAAATGTGTATCTAACAAATAAATTGATTTAATGTGACCTAGGAATCTCTGCACAACAACAATAGTTCTTCCTATTCATGTAGTTTCTTAATTCTTGTCGTGTCATATATATTAGATATTAGATTCATTCGGAAATTCCAAGAAACTGCGACCATCGTTAGCATCACAATTTATTTTGCGAGAGTGACTGTGATACCCATTGGTGTCTTCTTTCCTGGTTATTTGAGTTATTTCACTTAAACCTAACAATGTAATATATAAGAATGTATGTAAAATTTACGGCCACTGGCCACCGATCTTACCTTTTACACAAGAATATCATGGTTCATTAAATGTTTTTAAAACTGCAAGGGTAATTCAAAACTAATAAAATACGTAAAATAAATAAATAAAACAAGTAAGTCATGTAGATTAAACGGATGAGTGAACTAATTTGTGTAGATACGAACGTAAACAATAACAAATTGCCATTTTGGGACGCTGTTGTTTGTGTGAAATTAGGTTTAGCAATTTAGACCTCTATAACTCATCTCTTGTCCTACTCGGTGTACTCTGACCGATTTGTATTGGTCCGCGTGCGTTCTGTTTGTGCTACGAGTATGCAACACCGGGTATCAGATCTAGTTTAAAGTACGTGCTTCTTCTTTCCGGTTGAAGCGGATAGTACTTTTGTGTCATCAAATTGGATGTTGTAGTCGGCGTTTTGTAAGGTGTGTTCTGCGATGGCCCACTTCTCAGCCTGCCCCAGCCGACAATTACGCTCGTGCTCCTTAATCCTAGTGTTGATGCTTCGTTTTGTCGTGCCTATGTAGACAGATCCACACGAACATGGTATCCGATACACCCCCGTAGATGGCAGAGGATCCCTGGGGTCACTCATGGAGCGTAGAAGATGCTTTATTTGCCCTGTCGGTTTGAAAACGGTCTTCACGTGGTGTTTATTTAAAAGTTTAGTAACCCGGTCCGTTACATTTTTGAAGTAGGGCAAGAAAACGGTACCCTTAACATCTTCCTGTGCCTCCCTGTTACCCTGTGAGTTGGCAGGAGTCGTCCTTGGATGCAAGGCTCTCTCCACTTCCTTCTTAGAGTACTCATTCGCAAGTAGACTGCGATCTAGGTGCGCTAGTTCCTCGGGCAGAACCCGAGGTTCGCAGATGCGCACGGCACGACGGGCCACCTATTGCCACTCCAACTATCTGGTCATATTTTTCTTGGTTCCATTGAAAATGTGTTGTGCTCAGAACATGGTCGAAAAGCCGCACGACTTCTGGAGCAAACTTATTGCTAATCAGCTGCAGTACCTCTTGAACCGGAACCATGGTAAATAAGGAAACAATGTATATTTTGGTCGTATTTTATTCTATTAGTAAACTTTGATGGTAACTTGTAACTGAAAGACTAACAATAATTTGTGTATGGTGCTGTTATTTATATGAATTTGGATGGCGATAATCATACAAGGAACAAAGATAAATACATACTTAGAGGCTATATTTATTTGATATTATAAATTCGGGAAACATTTTATTGTAGGAAGCAGTTCAAAAAGAAACTTCTAGAAATAACGAATATACGAACATCGCATTCGCTTAAGTAAATAACAGAATAAAAAATAAACAGAATTTTCTAACAACTACATAGAAATATGGTTTTTGTCAAGCCCACGTGGAGATAATTTTATTCCAAGTAATAATAGTTATTTTGTGTAACAACCCTACACAATGTAACCTTCGCTGATTAATTTTCCTAGTTTTTATATCGATTTTGGTTATACTTGGAAATACTTATGCAAAACCGCACAATACATATCATTTTAGAAACGCGATCATTTTGAAACGTAGCCCCTCAGAACATATTACCAATTATTATTGTTACAGTCACCGTTTTATAGGTATACCTGTACTTAATTTCGCCCTACCTAGCCCTCGGAGTCTAAAATAAAAATTATGCGCTTCTCCACTCAAAGTATTACTTTAAAGCGCTGAAAACCTACAGTTTTCCGGCCTAGACCGGCAAAAATATCATTAAAAATGAGGACGCTACATTTTACATAACAGATGTGCAGTAAACTGTCATTAAGCTGTTGTTCAATCACACTAACATGAGCTGGTGTGTCATTTGCACTTCTGCCCCGGAAATACAAATAACAAGATTTTTAACAAAAATTAAATAATGGATATTAAAAATTAAATATGACTGTACGGGTAACCGATGGCTAAAAGATTACATTACTAGAGTGGTCAACTTTCATTTGCGCGCCAGGTCAGTACTAAGTTTCATCTATGTGACATTAACATTTAACACAAGTATACAATACAATATCATATATAAGCCCCTTACCTTATTCAAGTAGCAGAAATGGTATGGGAATGCTTAGAACTTTGTAGCATTAAGTGTTTCAAGATTTTTCTCACTAAATCGCTTTCGTCGCGATGATAAAACATGCTTATATTTTGAAAAAGGCTGTTTAACATCTAGGGATGTAACACATGCGTAATTAAAATAATCTTTATAGGTAGGTAACTCATCAGATGCACCACCACCAGTGTGTAGTCCGATTTGTGCCAGCACAATAAGTGTTAATGCACACTGTACAAACTATTTTGGCACCACCATAATCCAAATCCTAGAATTCACCGATATACATTTCTGCATTATGAAGCAATGGTCATTTTCTCGGATTTTCTACACCCGACATTGTAATATATTTACGTTAACGTAAAACGTTAACGGAGAATTGTACTATCTCGCATCAAGACTCGACTAACACTGATACTAGATACTAGACACACGAATCGGAGTGATTTTACTGCATTGAAGATATACTGTGGCTAAACGTTCTGCATAGCGCGAGGCGAGTGCGGCCGTGTAAGCAGACACGTCCGACCATTCTACTCATAACTATATAAGTATACGTTGAACAGAGCAATAAAAACAAATGCTGATAAGGCGAAATGATCATCGATTGATAAAGAACATAAAATCTGAAATTATGATGCATTTTAATCAAGATATTCTTGGGCTAAAACATAGCAAATACAAACGTTTTAATATGTTATCAGTAGAACTGATAAGCACTAAACTATAACATACTTTTTTTTAGGTTAAAAAAATAATCGTAGATGATGTTCTGTGTCGTTTTCTTCAAAATTTGGGAATTAAGGTAGATTTAAGTGATTGACTAGAAATCGTAGTAGTAAATCAATTAATTTTGTTTTGTTACGAAGATATAAGTGATTCATACCACACGCCTACTACATTTTCTATGCGATATATAACGCAAAATCAATGCGATAAAATAATAATAAGAAAAGACAAAACCTTAATTGAAGAAACATTAAAAAATATTTTCATCTTCTGGGAAAGTTCCATTGCATAAGCATTCATTTATAATAATTTCCTTATTTTAAATGAGATGGTATTATTTTCTCTCTCTTAATGGTTTCTAGGTACATATGATTTAAGATCAAAATGTTTTAAATTCAACAGATTCTGGAATACATACGATCTTCAAAAAAAATCTTGCGCCGTATTCTGCAAATTATCTGAAATAATGATATGATTTTGCTATGATGCAATAATGAAATTCTGCTGTCTAAAATGTTGTTAAAAGAATAACCAAATATTATAGAGGCTATTCAGAGGTTGATTGCCAATTTGTAGACCTTGGATAAACAGAATATCAATATATTTAAAATAAGGAAGTTACTATTCACTTCCGGTATAACGAAAGGTTTTCGGGATATAACAATATTTTTCAACGATTTTTCAGATGAAGTTTGTGGCATTGGTCCAGCTGAAATAAATCGTGAGTAAAGCAAATGGATGAGTGATCTGAAACACGGTATACTTTCGTAAAACACAATTCGTTATTTCCAGTAATTAAACTAAATTTGTTTTTTCTTCCAAAGTAATATAAATTTAAGGCGGATACGCATCAGTATACTTATAATGACGATTGGTACGTATTATAATTATAATAATGAATAATTATTTTGGATATGTGACATAATATGTAAAGCGAACTACATTTGCGATGGAAATGGTTTTTGTATTTGATCTTATTTCAAAACCATACTTTATTACGATGCGACGAATAACATTTAGTCGTTGCTACTGCGTAGTACAGCAATAATGAATTTACTAATCGCTCAAAATAGATATATATTTAATCACTTTATGGTATGTTTAACGTTAACCTGCAGTTTATCTTTCATATCATTCAAATCTTGACAATATAAACAGATAGCGCCTCCATTCCAGCTACATAATACTTTTCCATGTAGGCCGAATAAAAGTGACTATAAACTGAATAGTACCTATATCACCCCTTTGCCCTGAAAATGTCTAAAAAGAAGTTTTCCAAAACAGCCTTAACTATGATGCTTCAAATATAAAACAATTCCCCTTACGGCGAAGCTTATACTTTATGTAATTGTTTCAGAAGAAGGCTGGCAACATTTACTACAGGATCCTTTATTGCTAAAATCACGATGTACGTATAATCTGAAAAGAGGTCTATCTTGCTCTATCACCTTGGTTTAATACTTTTAACTACTTCTTTCTAATCGTGCATCTTTTCAAATATCGTTTGCGCATAATTATCTCTCTTTATAAATTTCCAAGTTTCTGTAGCACTTTTGTTATAAATTCTTTCATATGCCTGCTAAACTAACGTTTGTTTGAGGTTAACCTATATCTTTAATAAACCTTTCTTTTCAGAACGAATTTACGTTAAGAAAGGCCTAAAGGTCGTTGTATAGATTAATATTTGCTGTTATGCTAGTATTTTTATCCATTTTGGAACTACTTATTATTAATGCTTACTCCCTACACAATGTAACATGTAACAAATGTCAATAGAGAAATCAGAATCAAGAAAACGTCATCAAAGAATTATATTATGTTGAAGTTCTTTTTTGCAATTGCTTCGACTTGCAGGATAGCGGCACTACCCATGATTATCTACAGTCGAAACAGCTGGTATTCAGTGGCTAGTGCACAATTTTACGAATTTTCGCTAGGCTTGTTTACTCTAACATTGAGTTAATAGCAATTCAAGCATGGTTAGATTAGTGGAAATGCCTGAGGAATGTCTATATGTTGACGCTCCCAATCTTCAAATCCTTTCAGTTCGTGTTCTACTAAAATTACAGCAAAGCTTACGTCATTCCGATTCATTTGAAAGGCATTATCAAGATTCCAGTAGACCATTGTAGGTATTCACCTTCGAGGCATAAGAAGCATTTTGGCATAAGTGGGGCAAAATCTCGAAACCAGCTCATAGACTCCTGTACTCTCGCTTCAAGCTTTTGCGGTTAGGCTGAGCCACAATAGCTACAGCCAGATAGGCTAGTGAAATTGGGCCTTATGTGGCTAATGTTCTTTTCCAAAGTAGCTTTAACATTGTAATGTTACTAGTTTATGATTATCCAGTACATAACTGTTAAGAAGAACAACAAAAAAGAATGTGTTTCCTTAATTTATATGATATATTATTTTGGATTCACAGTATATTGTTCCCAAAATAGGTGAAAAATATACATACATATAAAATAAATACTTTAATAATGTTTTTTTGGATATTGTCCTTTGAGAGCACCCATGATTTTCATTTCACTAAATATAATTTCTACATACCCAAACAATATCTACAAATTGCAACTCGGGACAGGAAGTATAACTATCAAATAAAAGAAAATAAATTTGAATAAACATTTATTTGTTGTATCTGTGCAAATTGTATTTATTTGGCATTTCTAATGTGTGGTTATATGTCTACAAAATGTATATGCACAAAAATAACACGTGCACCACCAGCGCAACATACACAAAAATATGTTAAAGCATTATTAATAGATGTCAACTTTCGCCTGCGGATCAGGTCAGTACTAAGCTTCATATATGTGACATTAACACTTAACACAAGTATACAATACACAGTGTCTGAAAACAGCAAAATTATTTATTTCTTTAACTATAAATATTATATATAAGCACCTTACCTTATTTAAGTAACAGAAATGGTATAGGTTTTTTGAAAAGTTTGTAGCATTTAGTGCTTTAGATTTCTCTCACTAAACCGCTTTTGTCGCGATGATAAAACATGCTTATATTTTGAAGAAGACCATTCAACATCTACGGATGTAACACACGCATAATTAAAATAATCTATATAGGGAGATAACGGATCAGATGCACTACCACCAATACTTAGTCCGATTTGTGCCAGCACAATAATAGTTTATCGAGCACTGTACAAACTATTTTGACACCACCATAATATAAATCCTGGAATTCACCGATATACCATTCTACATTATGAAACAATAGTCCTTTTCTGAGATTTTCTACGCCAGACATTACAATGCGTAAAACGTTAACGGAGAATTGTACTATCTCGCATCAAGACTCAGCTAACACTGATACTAAAAATTATTCGGAGAAAATGATTTTACGGCTTTGAAGATATGCTGTGGCTAAATATTCGGCTTAGGGCGTTACTGGAAAGTTTGGAAATTCTGCCCGAAATTCTTTTATACAAGGCTGCAAAGTGTACAACCATTCTCCATTTTGTAATTATATCGTTTTTAAAGTATGATTCGATAATAAAACTTTATGATTTATATATTAAATTTTTGAGTGTCAATAAACCAATACAGTACATATGACATATGTATTTTATTAGTCACTACCAACATGATATTTCGAATAGATAAAATCACGGGTAGATTTAATTAAGCGTATTATATATTTGTTATTGCAACTTTATTTTCTTTATTTGATTATGTATATATGGGAGCTACATTCTAGACTGTGTTCCAATATTGGTTACAAGTAGTTGTTTGTTGTGTTTGTTGTATAATTATTGGATCTTTGACTATTTTCTTGTAAAAATCGTGTAATCTGCGTGTTTATAACATAACACAATTTGTCGATTTTTTATGTCATTGTTAATATTTTCTAAGTATGCAGACTTCTATCTATCCATATAAACTATACGTAGGTTTTTGGCATATGCGTAGATCCTTCCTTGGCTTCTCATGTTTAGAATATCACTAGTAAATGTTACAATGAAGTTGATGTGCAAAATTAAATTGCAGCATTCAAATTGATATGTAAACAAGTATTTTAAAAACTTTAACATAATTAATTATTAACTATTGAAAAAGGAAAATTGCCCAAACCTGCTGCATGTATGATAAAATGAAAATAAATCAACAAGGTGTTTTTATCGTCTAAATAACAACTTTACTAGTAAGTAAGTAATTTATTCGTCCGTTAAACAAAACGTTTGTAGACCCGTCAATACAATAAATGACATACACACACAAATACACACACACAAATACAATAATTTACAGCATACATTAAAATTGTCAGCCTTGCAATTGCCTGCACGTTGCCAGATCACAAATACTCTCCTCAAACTCATCAATGCTCTATAAGCACATATCTATTAAAATTTCTTTTAATTTGTTTTTAAATTTATTATTCGGCAAATTTATTAAACTTTGGGGCATAGCGTATAGTGGCATATAGTACTATACCCATAACCCACGACTTATTTGTACGATATCTATACTCCATTATCTTGTCTTTACCTCTTGCTTTGTGATCATGGATGTCTCGGTCACCTGGTTATGGATATTATCTTTAATATATATTAAGTTTTCGTACACTATTAAAAAAAAACCAGAGTCACAATTTTAAGATTACGAAACATAGGCTTGCAGTGCTCGTCAAATCTCGTCTGAACTATGCTACGTGCTGCTGCTTTTTGTATTGTAAATACGCTTTGTAGTTGCGAGTGAGAACGATTTCCCCATGCTATTATTCTTTATGAAAGAACAGAATGGAATAAACCAAAACAGACTTTATTTGCCACATTATTGTCAACAAAAGCTGCTATTTTTCGAATTGCATAAACTATACCATCTAGCCGAGAACAAATGTTATCAATGTGTGGAATCCACGGTAGTTTAATATCAAGATAAATATCTAAAAACTTTATATTACTAAAATTAGTTTTCTCTCTGACAATGAGTGAAAATGTACATATTTTGATTTTGTCTATATTGATAAAAAGATCGTTAGCATTCAACTGAGATAGAGCATGGGAAATAATTTGGTTGCTGGCAGTTTTATCAGTATTATGATTATTGTTAGTACGAAGGGTGAAGTTTATGTCATGAGCATACATTGTTGTTAGTATCGTGTTATTCGAAGTATTCATATGTATCGGTAGGTCATTAACATAAAGTACGAACAAGAAAACAATATGGACCCCTGTAGAATCCCACGTTTAATTACTAAGGGATTACTTACTCTATTAGACAGAGATACAAATTCCGTTCTATTAGAAAGGTATAATTTTATTAAATCACTATCTATTCCACTGCCTCCATAAGACTCAAGCTTAGATATCAGTTTTTTTTTTGGACAGACGCAGTTAAATGCTTTAGATATAGTTCATTTACTAAAACAGACGACGGTACTACGTGAGTCAGTTTGCTATGACGTCACGACCGTTTTTCGACCAAATTTTCTGTTCGTCAAAACGTAAACAAACCGTTAGGTTATTTAACTGTCAAACACTTTTGGCAGGTGAATAAACAAACTCTTAAAAATAAAAGTTACCGTTAATATTAATGATGATTCTTTTTGAAAATCAGGATTTAAAGTATGTTAATCATGATAGCAGTGGAAAAAATAACAAAAAAGCCATTATCGCTTAAAGTAATCACTGTAACGATTAGTATGCAAGTTTCTTCTCTATCTAAAACCAGTCTCTCTTGATTTACTACTTCTGAATTTCGTTTCCAATATGTTGTACACAAGTACGGTCAAATTTTCCAGACTAATTTAATTCAAATCCGCTTTATACAATTGTATGCATTCTCCGATTGCCACATATTTCATCCATCGTTTCGTAACAAACTTCCTTTTGTTTGAGAACAAATAATATCTACCACAACAATGTGTTTCAACCATAGAAATGTCTTTTTCTTTAAGAGCACTGTTCAAAATGTTTAATGTGTTATGTTAGTCTGAAAAATGTATGTGAAAGAACCACTTCGGTATACAATATTTGTATATACTCACTGTTTTCGTACATGTCATAAATTGTGTTTCCAATAGCATATTGACAATGAGTAGAATAATCAATTTTTACAGCATTTATTTAGTATTCATTTTCGTTTTGGGTTAGTGGATGTAATTCCTTGTTTACTGATGAATGAAATTTTGCTTATGTTTGCAACATGAATGTTTAGCACACTCGTTACTCTCTAAAAACGAAATACTGTGAAGAATGTGACATTATAAATATATGGATTTTATACTCCTCGCACGAAAGTTAACGGAAGTAACGGCCCGTTGTTCTCGCGTTCTGCGTCGAAATACACAATTAACGAAACTATTAACTCCTTCGAATGTTTACACAATGGTTTCGGTATGGTTTAGTTGTAATAACTACTTATTTTAAATAAATATACACCAAGTATAAACGCAAATTCCCACACTTTACTGCAAATGCAGAATATAACCCTTTGACAGTTGACAGCTATAACTACATTGGTGGGAATACATTGGGAAGATGTGACAAGCATGCAATTTAAAAAGCAGTAGGCACCAACATAGTATCTTTATTTGAACATGAATAAGTTATATGTTAGTTGGTTATTTTAATAATATGGTATTGCATGGCCCGAATTTTCAAATATAGACGTAACGTCGTCTGTTATAGTAAATGAAGTATAAGTATGTGAATATACCAATGCAGTCTCCACGGCTTTAAAACGCGTCTTGGATATTGTCTACTAGAGTCATAATGGCATCAGATGTTCACCTACCTTTTCTAAATCCATATTGGTTCATACTGGATAATATTATGAGTTTCAATGTAATGATTAAATTGACTTAAATTGGCGTACTCTATTATTTTTGAAAAACTGGGTAGTATGTATATTTGTCTATAATTTTCGGATAAATTTTCGTCGCCTAATTTATGAATAGGGCAAACTGGGCAGAGAAAAATCCGCGATAATTAAATCGCACAATAGTAAAAATTCTTACTACAGTTTTCGTCCAACGGTGAAGTGTAAATATTACTACGCGGATTTTTCTCTGCCCAGAGAAAAATCCGCGTAGTAATATTTACACTTCACCGTTGGACGAAAACTGTAGTAAGAATTTTTACTATTGTGCCAAATTTTTAAACAATGTCACTGCAGTTTTGTATACCACAGTTACATTAATTAATAAATTGATGAGATCCAAACTTCTCAAATTAAGGATCCTTCATTTCTTTAATACAAGTTGTGCTCGTTCCTATATGTTCAACAACTTGTGCGAACCTTTATAATTGTTTGAAAATTTACAACATTTTTTTCTGTGTGTATTTCTATTAGCTCGAATTTTACTAACAATTTTTCCAGCAAAGTCTACAAAAAATTATTCATTTTGTTAACATTAATTTCAATGTGACGTTTTGTTGTGGTTCGACCTGTCTCGTTATTAAAAGTATTCCAGACTGCTTTATTTAATTTATTAGAGTTAATTATGTGGTGACGATTGTATTCACATTTACTTTCAATGAATAGAGGATTATTTTTTATATATTATTACAACATAGGCCACGAAGAAATTAATCGAAGTAAATATTATACAGGGTGTTTTGACACATCGTTTAAAGATTTTAAGGCCATGTAGTACGATCGAAAATAAGGTTAAAAGTCATAATAAACATATCTTCACAAATCAACCGTTTACGAGATAACAGCGAGTGTTCCTAGTAGTACATGAATATAACATATCCCAGTAAACAGGTGCTTATCAGCTATTGTTTTATGACAGTTTAATTTGACGTTTTGTACAATTTGTAGCAATTACAATGGTTGCGTATTCTAACACTGAAATGAGCGATATGGTGTTCATGTACGGTCGTGCTAATGGGAATTCTTTACAAGCACGTCGCTTCTATGCTGAAACGTTTCCTGATCGCCAACTGCCTTCGCATGTGATGTTTCAGACGGTGTTTCAACGGCTAAGAGAAACTGGATCGTTTGAGAAGCGGTCTTCTGATAGTGGACGGCAGAGAATAGCATGTACTCCACGGATAGAAGATCGAATTTTGAAAATTATTGATAAAAATCCCGAAACTAGTGTTAGAAGAATTTCGACTCCAGTGGGTGTAAGCAGCAATCCTGCTTGGAGAACTCTTCATGAGCAACTCCTATACCCCTACCATATCCAACGAGCACAAGCCCTTACTGCTCCGGATTATCAAGCGAGAAGGGCTTTCTGTGATAGTTTTTGCGAACAGCTGCTGATCGGCCAGATTTCGCTGATAACATTCACTTTTTCACTGATGAAGCTGGTTTTGTTTGCCACAACGCTTAACAGGTCCTGCATACCTCGAGTTCTTGGAAAATTTTTACCTGAACTTTTGGAAGATTTACCTATAAATCTACAACTGAACCTCTGGTTTATGCAAGATGGAGCTCCACCGCACTTTATGCGTGCTGTTAGGGAACATCTTAACAATGAATTTCCTGGGAGATGGATAGGGCGAGCAGGTCCCATTGCATGGGCTCCAAGGTCTCCCGATCTAAATCCGTTGGACTTTAGTATCTGGGGTTATTTGAAAAGTTTAATGTACGCAACACCGGTAAACGATCTTCCAGAGTTGCGCCAACGAATAGAACACTGTTGCCAGATAGTACGAGAAAAACCCTTGTTTTTTGAAAGAGTGCGCGCTTCCTTTGAAAGCAGATGTAGATCCTGTGTCGAAATGGAAGGACGTCATTTTGAACATCTTTTTTAGTTATAATCTATTTTATGTTAAAATGCAATAACATCTTAATAAAAACCGCTAAAGCAAACTTATTCTGCAATTGCGTTAAAATCGCTGTTATCTCGTAAACAGTTAATTTGTGGACATATGTTTATTATGACTTTTAACCTTATTTTCGATTGTACTACATGTCCTTAAAATCTTTAAACGATGTTTCAAAACACCCTGTATACCATATTGGCTGTAGGGAAGGTAATAGAATTCCATACTTTGCTTTTAATGATGTATTTTTGGTTATTATGGTCCTTATTTTGGGTAATATATTTATTTTATTCTCTTGGTTTATGCGACTTTGAGTAGCATAGAATGTTGAGATCATAGATCAACGCATATTACAAAAAAAAAACAAGCACTTAGTCAGCCACAGATTAGATGCCAACGGAAGTAAAATATGGTTTATTTTATTGCCGTACCGAATGCTTGAGGGCAAAGAAAATAGCAATAAAGCATTAAGTGTTTGAATATTAAAATTGCGAAAATAACCTTTAAAACGCCGTTTTGCGTATATCTTACTGTGCCCGCTGGATGCTGTAGTTTCACATTCGAATGGCTAACCAGGACAGTTGTGTCCGTCCTTCCATCATTGCATCATCGTTGCTCAGGAAGAGTCCTCGGACAAGCGAGAGCCTGCACATCTTTTGTATCGTCTAACTACCGCGCTTAACCGTCTATGTGTGGTGGATTAGTGCCGGCTGACCTAAAATCCGGAAACCTAACCTATAGGGGATTTTCCACACGAATATCCAGCCAACGGTGAAATCGGGTCGTATAGGGAACACGCGAGAGGGGCTCTCGCGACAAAAGGTGACAAACGGTGAATTACTGATGCGAAGCAGATTTCATTAGCTTCCACTGAGAGGCGGATGTTACAGGGTCGATAGCAGTGCCCTCAGTTGATATATGCCCACATGTAGACGGAATACACGACCTAAAACGACTACTGAATAAAATTCCACCCTGGTCAACGCCGTAGGACTGTCGCTAGTTTACAACAAACCATAGTTCGCGCGATTTAGTGCGGTAGGTTGCACGGTGTTAGAGTTTGTAATTTCGCAGGAATTTCATTAATGAAGACTGACATTAATTAACATAAAATAATTGTGTGTTGTATACGAAACACGCTCTAGAATAATGTTCTTGTTTTGCTTAAATTAACCAACCTTTTAGTGGTATGTGTTTAGTTATATGTGCTTAATTTAAATTTATTTCCTTATGCTAGGAATTAAATATGTGAAGCATGTACGCATCTGCATTTTTGCTTCATAATGTTAATATACGGCATACGTGGGGACAATTATTAAACCTAACAACTAGACTAACAACATTCACATTAAAATTATTTAATGCTTCGTTTTTTGAAAAAAAATATTGTTATAGTCATTTATTCTGATTTATACACTAAATTGTGCAACCACAAATTTATGTTACACGATCCAATTTTCCATTGCTCCTAGCAGTTCGTGCTCTTTGACAGCAAATAAGATTTATGAGAATCAATTGAGTTCGTAAATCCAACGGGACAACGGGAGCAAGTTTTCTCGTGGTTCGTGCATAAATCAAAAGTCGGAGAAAGAAAAAAATAAGTGACTAGGGTTCTACATTTTATATCAACATAACCTGGATAGATTGTGTTGAGTATTGCGTCTGTCATCGATTATATATTGCGTCTACCACACTAACTCCGAATAATTAGTGAATATGTTTGTGTTTACGGTTTCTGATTTCGATTCAAGGTTAGTACATACTGAAAATAAACTTCAAACCTTTATTTCAAAAATTCCATATAATTTCCAAACAATTTACAACGGAAAAACAAAATTTGAAAGGAAAGTATGAGGGTGGAGATTCATATGCTGTAAACTTCTTCTAGTTCATTTCAATGTATCTGCTGCATTACCAGTACCACAGTTTGGAGTATTTTTGTTATGGAGATTCATATGTTTTAAAATTGTAAAACAATTATTGTCACCATCGGTTTAATGGAGAGTGGCGATATTATCGGCAATCTCAGACCTGCCTGCCAAAGAATTTATGTATACGAAAATTGCTCTCATATAATATGAATATAAAGGCAACGGTTATTCGTGAAACTTTGCCAAAATCTCTATATTATTTTGTGAAATACTTTTTTCCGTTAGATTTTTGAAAACTTTATTATTGCTCCTTTCCTATTTTTCCATGACATTTCCATGACAACAAGAATAACACGCCTACTAAGATTACAAATATGATCGCAATAATAAAGAATTAATTAAAACTATAATAACTTGAAAAGTAAAAGAGGCGTAGAGTATGATCAATAAAAATCAAAGCTCTTGTTAATAGGAAATCAAGATGTAAGCATATAGAGGTGTTCTATTTAAAAAATGTAAGATATAGAGTTTGCGCTTTAGTAACGAGCACCCACTATATTAAAATTCAACTATAAACATTTCTGCAGGTATAAGTAGGTCCGTACTAAGATATTTCAAAATTTGATTCGCTTATTCTAATTGAATTACAAGCGACGTAATTTTTAGAAAATCAAAGATTATTTGGAAATTGATAAGTTTAGCGCTAAAGTATGTTGTATCTTATGTTTTTAAAATTTGGTGGCATTTTTAAAAATGCAATAATGTTGGGGGGTATTATATTTAAAAAAAGAAAGTTGAGGGTTGTACCGAGGTTACGAAACATCCCGTATAAATCCCGATAATTTGGCGTGATTAAAAAATTATAATCTTACAACAATTTATAAAAAGCTTTGCTATCGAAACGCACGTCCGGTTTAGAAAAAAAACTTTTTTCCTATCTGTTACTGTTTACGAGTTACAGAGGAATTGCCTGCTGGTGAAACACTCAGTATAAAGGTTCATGAATACAAATATTTAAGAACAATCCACTGATTCAGTAATATCCTATAAATCTTTACTACATCATTTATTTTGCTTTACAATTTTTCGGAATATCTTCCTGTTTTGTTTCATAAGGATACTTTTGTCGGTCTAGTTTGAAAAACAATGAGCTTGTGGTGAGCTTTTCAAATGACTGGACTTCTGTAAATACTTTATGAAACGAGTATTTTTTGGTATTTTTCTTTTAATTTACGTATTAATTACAGTATTTTAACTTAAGATATTCCGCTAAAAGTTCCTGTAGTATATTTATAGCTTTATTGTAACATCAAACAAATAAATTTCTTACCAAGAAATATTTATTGTAGATTTAAATTATACATTACAAAAAATTGAGAAAGAAATAAGTATTAGAGTTCATATTGACGTCCAAATTGAGGTAATAATATTAAGGGAAATGATAACCCAATGGTTTACTTCTCAATGCAAATTTTATTAATAATTCGGCTTACCGGTTTCGGTCAGAGACCATCTTCAGAGCCATGTGATGTCCATTTAACTAAAAATATATAGAGAACATTAAACAAATAGTGTTAAATAAAATTAGAGTAAAGGTTATACACATTATTTTAGTGACTTTCTCCTATAATTTATGATATTCGGCATTCTTGAAATGAGGTATAGACTTAGTATATAGGTTATCACCTGTCACTGTCAAAATTTATCGTCGAGCGATGTGTGAACAAATACAGTTGGATCATTAATTTTATAAGATAACTTTAAAAATGGGATATTAATCAAACAACTAAGGTAAATAACTTATTTGTAGAAATTTTATTTAGTTATAATTTACAAGTGTTCAAAATGGTCACCATTCTGTCGAATGCATAATGCAGTACGACGTTTCATGCTGTCAAAAATATTCTGATATACGTTTGGTGTTATTTCATTACATTTATTTTTAATTGTATTCATCAGGTCATTTACCAAATAGTTAAACGTAATGACAATATATCTAATTGTGTGTCACTTTTGCGTGGTGTGCCAAAAATTGAGGATATTACAGGTATGTAGTACCTATTTTATGAATCTAGATTGTGATTGGAGTGGAAGAAAAATAGAGTAACAGGTAAACAACTAAACAAAGCATTGACAGACATCCTCATAAAAGCGGCACCTCGTTTAACTTCAAGATTATGTAACCATCATTTCCTCCTCTACTACAGCTCGATTGCATTGCGGAACCTTTTGCTGTCCCGTAGCTCGATTCTCCACTAAAACGCCTGTCGAGGTTCAAATATATCGCCTACGATATCGCATAGCACATCTACAAATTGCTTATTTCTACTAATTTCTACACAATAGAACTTTCCGTGGCATTATTATTAATCCAGTGATTTACTGTTACCGTAATCTTATCAAATTCCTGTTAGAGTCCATATTGAGCACCGAAGTGGGAATTAGCGAATTAATAGTTCGTAGTTTGGGCCTGATAATAACTTACTTTTACCCTAATCTCACAAGTATGCCTCCTCTCTATTAATTCTCCATAACATATTGCAAGACTGGCTACCTCCACACGGTAAAATAATTAGGGTACGGATAGATATAAGTAACCCTTTCTAAAGCCATAGGGGTTGCGGAAGTTAGCTATATGTTTTCTACGTAACTGAATTTTCGATATTTGCACATTTTCACCAACTGACCTTTATTTTAGACTTACGAGGGAACATCGCGAACTGTAAACCGCGGATTCTAATGAAACTTCGCTAGTTTTGTCGACCCCATGGAATGTTACTCAAGGACACTTTCTGTTGCTGCGGAACTTTAACTTTAGAGGGTGTAAAACGCCCTTGAAGTTCGACCAAAATTTCATTTATCCAAAATAACTTTTAAACGGTGAAAGATAGAGGAAAAGTTTCGATGACGGACATGCAGTGTTTATGCAGCTTTTAAATTGGTAGAGCTATTTATATACAGAGTGTTACAATAAGCACGGAACGAAATATGTTGTGCTTATTTGATCGAATTTCAGAAATCTGTTATAATTACTCTATTTGGCATCGAGTACTGTATATAGACTTGATTAAAAAATTATACAGAGTGTTCACAATATTATGTTTTTTTTTCATATTTCTTTATTCTAATAAGATTCTGTATATATTGTTGTGTGGATGCATTGTATGTTGAAAGCCAGTGTACAATTATACCAGGCGTTAAATATATGTCGCCCTGGCAAAGGCCGCGAAGAACAAAACGTATACTCTCACTGATTGTTCTTGGTACTTTAGACATTATACACTGTATAAACAAAGTACTATCATTATTGGTATTCATGCTGTTCCTAATTATACAAAAGAAAACTAATTATATATTGGCAATAATATCAGTTTATTGGGTTCATATCGTTTTGCAAATTTGTGGATAGTTATTTATATTAAAGAACAATCCGCGATTTAGAGTTCGCGGTGTTTCCTTGTGAGTTTGAAACAATTAATATGAATTAGTATATCTATTTCTGACAATTTATGCTTTCAGAAAACATGTGTCAAATTAGGCAATTAGTTCTTATAGCAATTTTGTTTGTTCAAATACTATTGAAAGGATTGACTTCTCTTAACTAACCGTAATATATATAAAAAAAATATATCTTCTAACTAAAATATCTTTTATATGACTAATGTTTCAAGAAAACCTCAAGAAATGATGTAAATGATTATATGTCTCTGAAGTAAAACTTTAGTAGGCATAAGAATCTCGTTTATATAGAGGACGTGAAAATAAAGAGCTGTTTTAGAATTCCAACTCCTCTAGAAAGATATAAAAACATTTACTAATAAACACATAAAATATCCTGTCACTCCGCGCTACACTAGTATATTAATTCCCGAAACTACTGTCAAGAATTAAAAAAAAAACCTAGAAAAAGTAAAACAGAATGATTGTATTTAGATGTTTAACAATCTCTAACTCTTTTTAACTAACGTAAATTCAAACATTTGTAATAGAATGATTCACAGTTAAACTAATTTTTTTTTTGGATAAAAAAAATTCTCTACAATCTTTTTCGGAACAAAGACTCGAAAACAATGACGGTGTTATATAAAGGCAACGTGGTCGCAAGAGCAACGATTCAAGTTGTTTTGCAAGTCAGGGTCTAAGCAATAAAGCAATACTTTCAAATACAGCACTCATCTAACCAAATTAAAGTCAACGTAATTTGTCTTTTTGAATATATTTCCAATGAATAATTAAAAATTGTATCTAATATGAGGGTCTTTGATATTCTCTCTATTTAAGTGCTTTGGTCCGATCTGTTGGGGTGGTAGCGTAATAATATGATTTTTTTGACTTTTTTTGAATTGTCATAGTTCATTACAATCACTGTATCAGAAAAAGTTGTAACAGCTAACACATCTAAAAGTTTGTACCATCATTGTTGCCTTTCATTTTTGTATATTTGTAATCTTTGTTTTGTCTTTTGGCACTAATATCTGAAGTTCGACAACATAATGTCCACTCCAAGAATCAATAAAGAGTAGAGAGGGGTGGAATTTGGGAGGAAAACGTGAGGTAACCAGGTTTTGAAATGATTTGAAATGAGCTTTCCAGAAGCTAAGAAGAAGTATACACGTTTACAGGTTTAGGTTAGCTATTTTAAATGTTCATTGCTATTTTTTAATTACTATCATTATGAATTCCCTGAATTTGTTCTACATCATCGTTTTCCACATGAAAGCGCGTATGGGCATGAGGTATTCGGTTGCTTATTATTAGTGTTTCTTGCGAGAATAGGTTACGTCATCTATGGGACCATGTAATCTGCTGCAAATTGTGTTAAAAAGTTTTTTTTTTTAATATAATATTATAATTTCGGAGATGTTTCTAAAAATTGAAAAATATCCAAAGGGGTCTGCATCCTTAAATCGAACGTTCGGCGAAAAAAAACAATACGTACTACTTCTACCGTAGTACTCTTTCAGTCTGCAAAATTTCACGAAAATCGGAATTTGATGACAGATGCAGATTCCCTTGCTTTTGATCTCGAATTATCAAATAATTATGACATTTTTCGTTCTGATGTTTAGACCCACATTAAAGCTAATTAACATTTTAACAGCCATTTGGTTGCAGTACTTTGTTTTGAAGGGTTTGGTGCCCACACTCTGCTATTTAAAAGATTGTATTAAAGCTACAGCAACAACAAGTAAATAAAAATGCAAACTAAGCGACAATTTGGTAAATTTATTCTATGAATAAAATAAAAGCGCCTATGTAAATCACTTTATGACTTAACACCGCCCTCGTCAAATCTCTTCAATGGATTCGAGTATTGCCCCAAGAAATTACATGGTAATTCTATTGTAAAGCTCAATGCGTATAATAATAACCTACCCGTCGCGTCTGTAACATTTACAGCTGCTGCTCCGTTCTTATCGCCGACAAATTTGCATGTTAATGGAACATCGGCGTCGAATAAACCAATTCACGGACTGCCTTTTTTACGTATTTGACGCAAACGAGGATATCCCCCTACCTTCGCCATCAATCGTCGCACGTAATCCTTGGATCGGCTTACGATCAAAGCAGCAATTGAAATTGAGTATAGAATTGTCAAATGAAATACCGAACTATCACGAGCAAGCGATAAATATTCATGACCAGAGACGATAAAGAACACAAAGTTAACTCAGAGAGAAGAGTAGAATGCTATATTAAAACTAGAATATTCTTTGATGTACCCAGTAAATCCAATTTCAAATTCAAACTAATTCTATATAATATTCTATCAACAGTTTTAACGAAAAGTATATTTTTTGTATATACAGGGCGGTACGTAAACATACGCCAAATTCAAAGGGTTATTCCTTGACCTATTCTAAGAATATTTTGTCCTATGATGATTTTTGAAAAACCCCTTTGTTTCGAAGGTACAGGGCAAACAAAATTTGCGACAACCATATTCGACATTCGTTGAAATTTTTAATGTAAATAAAAGAGTGGTGTACGCCAATGAGTTTATCAAGTACAAAAAATGTTTACAATGCGTTGTTATTTTTTCGTTATCTCGACCGCATGAAACGGCTGTTTTATCTAGTAGTGGATTTTATTTGTATACGTCTCATCGGTCGCATTTGTTTAGATTGTGTGACGTTTGGCTGTTTGACGTGCCTATAATAGTTAGCAAAATCCTCTATCAGATGTATACGAACGCCGAGATGATTGACATGCATTTCATGTATGGACTTGCTGATGGCAACTCATTAGAAGCTAGACGATTGTACATTGAAACGGATTTTTCCTGCCCTAGCTAATGCCCCGGTCGGAAAAATATGCGACAACATTCATCGACCACGTGTGGGCAGATGAAATCGGCATGAGGTATTTGAAGATCGTTTTCAACATCAGTTTCAACGAGAATTGATGTTGAAAACATTGGGGAACATGTTTGGGTTGGAATTGTGGGTGACTATCTAATTGGACCGGTATTTCTACTAAGAAGACTTACTGGCGTAGTGTACCGCAACTTTTTGGAAGCAACGCTGCTGATTTCTAGAATGTACCATACGCGACAAGAATTGCAATGTGGTTTATGCACGATCACCACCACATTTCAGTTTGGTTGCTCGTAATTTTTTAACAGCAACATACGGAAATCGCTGGATTGGACGAGGAGGGCCACACGCATGGCTTGCTCGATCCCCAGACTTAAACCCCCTAGATTATTTCTTCTGAGGATCTCTGAAGTCAATAGTTTACGCTACTTCAGTGGAGAATTTGGACCATTTGCGAAATCGGCTAATTGCTGGGTATAACTTAATTAGAATCGACCCTGGTGTGTTTGAAAGAATTCGACAGTCAATACCGAGAAGATTGAATGCTAGTATCCAGGCTGGAGGAAGCCATTTCGAACATTTATTGTAGATTGAGCAACTTTACGTGTATTTTTTGATAATAACATGCTGTCACTGTCGCAAATCTTGTTCGCCCTGTATCTTTGAAACAAAGGGGTTTTTCAAAAATCATCATAGAACAAAATATTGTTAGAATAGGCCAGGGAATAACCGCTTGAATTTTTGCCGCATGTTTACTTAACACCCTGTATAGTGAGGTAGATTTTAATAATATTGTTTCATTTAAATAGAAATTGTTGGTAAAAATACGCGCAAAAAGAAAAGAATATTTAATTGTTCTATATGCAAAATTGAAATATTATGACTAACATTAAAATAACTATGAACTTGCTGGCGTTACTTTTATTGGCGTAATTGTCATTTTGTATAATTCAAGCAAAAACAATGACCGCAAAAACCAGAAAATAAAGTGGTATCGTATTCCAAATTCGTTCGTTCCATAAAACACAATTAATAACCAGTTTAATTATTAATAAAATTTTTGGAGATATCAGTCTACCTCTAACTCTCAGGAATTAGTACAAAAGTTTGGAAAACCCATGTCATAGAGACATACAAGGGTAGACAAGCGAAATGAAGCTGCGATTACGATATGTCTGAGGCATCGTAGCTTTGCAGAGCAGTAACAAGTTTAGGCGAATATATGATACAGTGCAGATCAATTTTTATTCTGAAATCCATTGTTAATCCCAAAGAATACATATTTTTACTTTACAGTATAAATCTCTGCGTAGTGTACGTGCATGTATAATAATTAGGTTGCTACCAATTACGATGTAATTAAGTTTATGTCTTGTTTGACCTGTGCAACTTCGAATATCATGCGTATTATTTTAGTTTTTTTTTTGATATAGCTGCTTTTTTGCAAATTTAATGAAAAATTACATTTAACCATTACTATCTACTGCTGCATGCACACACACATGTTATAAGTACGTTGACATAAATACTTTGTTATTAATTTATAAAAAAATGTAAATTTTTATGTAAATTTTAAAAGTTTGTGTTGTGTTGTTACATGTTTAATGTAAAGGCATTTTCTGAAGAGGACAATAAAAAGTTGTCGAAAGTCAAAAAAAAAATGGTTTGATTAGTAAATTTTCATTAATTGTGCAAAAAAGGCGGCTATCTCAGAAAGAAACATCATTTACACTATCGGTAGAATAAATTTTCATAAGATATTATTTCTGTAGTTTAATACGGATTTCTGGACTTTCGTCATATTACCTCAAATTCCGTAATCCTTTTCTTATTGTTAATGTGTATTTTTAATTAGTTAGAAAAATTTGGGGGAATATACGGTACAGGTTATTATTATTGGGAACACCGTTTCCCTATAATTTATCTCTAACGATTGATTTTTTGAATTCCGTCCGAAATACATACTTTGCAAATATTTTTTTACTTTTGTACAAAGTTCGTGTTATAATTTAACCTACTTTGTTTGTGAACATTGCGGAAATGTTATTTGGTTTTGTAATCTTTATGGTTGTATATCCTTATATGCACGTTCTCTTAAGAAAAAGAAAAATGTTGGAGGTACAAAGTTACAGTCCTCCTCTTCAATTCATCACATACTCAGGATGCACCTATCAACTTTAAGAATTACTTTTAAACGATGATGTTACAAACTGCTACCACCCTTCAACAGCCGTCAAGGTGAAATCGTCAAGTGGCGCTTCTTATTATATGTTAAAACTAAATGTTAGTTCGCACAATTCCATCATATTGCAGGACTAGCTTGGATTTTAAATGCGGTATGCAAAATACAAGCAGTTTCTCTTAGTTTTAACAAATTGTGTCATGACGTGGTGGGTGACAGTTTGTAATAGGTTGAATTTCGACTATGAATCGCTTACATATTAATTAGGAAAGAGTGGGACCTAAATTTGAATCTTATTGACGCGCATATGGTAAATCTTCTATTTTCAAAGTATATGTCTTAAATCTACAATTTTGCCTGATCTTTGTAGTGCAACCACGAACCTTTAAAACAATCTAAATATCTATTTGGCTTTGCCAAAGGCTGTGATTTATAAATCAAAGAATTCTTGCCATTTTCGTGACCTTTTACGATTCCATTTCTCAAGCAATATAATGATAATCTCAAAGTAAAAAATAAAGATAATGGAACCGTTTTTCAATTGACAAATATAAAATACTATTCATAAACTGTTATCAATAAGAGAGAGATAGTGATTAAATACAAAAAATAACACATGCACAAACTTTAATACGCGTTTTTTTTTAATTTCATTTATTCTAGTATAACAGAATCAGCTGCTTGGCTTTTTTTTTCATCTGCATTTGCAGGAATGCAAATTGTATCTTACGTGTTCCCAATATTATATCTTGGAATTCATATAATCACTGGCTACTATTTCATAGTGGAAACGCTCTGCCCGTAAAATTTTGGGTGGAGCGCAGGTTATATTTGATTAGTAATTAAATAAGCACTTAAATTTAGAAAGCCATTATTATCCCTAACTATACTCTTTGTCTCATGAAGTCTTTTTGTCTTTTATTAGAACTTTCGTTTTTAAGAGTGATGCTATATATGACGAAAAAACATAAAGTGAATAAACTTGTATCTAAGGGAATATCAGAAGACTTTCGCATAAAACATTATCGATATCGACTTTGATGTACTTATCGAGAACTAATAGCATTTAATAGCAGTTTTTTTCAATTTCTCATAAAAAGTATCATGTTTTGATATTGTTTTTCATGATAGTATTATCGTAATTAATATTTTAAAATTTCTCATAGAAAATAAAGTCTTTGTATCTTACCAAAGATAGATCCATCACCAAGTGGACTTCTCAGCCTACCTTGAATACAGAACTTTTATTAGATCAGATTTAGATACAGATTAGGGTTTGGAGGAGTGGTCACGGACTGTTTTGTCGTGCCTTTCAGACCTATTGTGCCATCTTTCTTTTAGAATACGCTTTAATTTTCCCCCTTTTGGTGTGGCTTATCACCTTCTGAGTTGTGCAGCTCGCTTTGTGCAGCGTTAGTACGGGGTACCTAACGCATACTAGAAATCTTGCCTCGCCAGGCCATCACATTGGCCAGCATATAAACTGGTGTTAGTAATTAGAAAACAGGGAAATAAGTTCGCTATCGCAATCCCCAAATTATTATTTCTAGCGTAAGTAGAATTTTGATGCTCTGTCACTTATGATAAATTTACCATTTTTTTAAAACAACAGCACAACATTAAATGACATTAGCCGCTTTAAAATTTCTACGGACATATTACGGCTAGATGATAACAGTGCCGAAACCGTAGTAATAATAAAATTTGAGGATGGGATAGAACTTATTTCCTTGTTTTCTACACCAACATCAAAATCCACCAATCATAGAAACTACATAATGTATAATAAAAACTGGTATTCTCCTCCTCTTGCAGTAATCTGCAGAGTAGCATGACTCCCGACCATTCCTTTCAGGCCTAGTGCTGGAAACTCAAACAATGTTTAATTTGGGAGTTTTTGGACCTCTTAGAGTCGGCTTGCACGTTCCCAAGATTATTGGAATCCATGCTTACGGAACTAATCACTTAGGTGTAGACTGGCTAACACAGAATACAGCGATCATTGTTCTATATCGTTCCATCTTTCTATCTCTCTGACACAATGATGATTGTGCAGCAACCTCAGCAGGAATACATGTTGTGTCTTCCCGAACCTTACTCAAAGATCATATTCACAATTCTTTGCATATGGTTCCAGCTTCTATGCCGAAATCCGTTTAGAGCCGTCTGATACCCAGTTGGAGCGTTTTTACTGCAGTTGCCTTTTTCTGGTATTATAATTTTTCCCTAACTTGTTTTTTTATTAATCTAAGAAAATAATAATAATTATCAACTTCAACGATTATACCGAGAGAAATGGAAACTTTTCTCTAACATTTTTACCAATGTTTTATATTATTGTGATTGTTAGACCAACATCTAATAACTAAATGGTTTAAATGATGTTAGGAAATGTTGAACTAAATGCTTATAATATTAAAATAACACTTTGAAATGTAGTTTTAACATTACAACGAGTTGCTCTCATATAAAACAGGCCACTGGACCCAGGAAATTTGGAACTGAACATATTGTATTTTAGAATTGTTTCTTCGATGTCTGAATCAAATCCAAATTGCAGGGTAGAGGCAAATACCTATCAACTCTAAAGCAAATTTTAGCTCAATTATTGTTCATAATTAGAAAGACTCAACATAAAACATATATACAGTTATTAAATTTTTAAGGAGACTAGCGTATTTAAAATTGGTTAACACAATTTGTTGGTGTGAACTACCTATATAAACTCCCTTTGGTAAAGTAAATATCCTCTTTGTTATATTAGATGTTGGACCCCGAGGGTTGATCATTAATTGCAATTGTGTTCGGGCTGCTTATGCAGCGAGCTATCTCATTAGGTGCTAAGACGGTAAGCTTACAAGCAATGTTCAGTTAGCCTTTTCGTTTTCTGCATATCAATGCGGGTAGTTTGTAAACTGATTTATAACGAGATTATCATCTTCATTAATAATTCAATATAAACTTAAAAAATTTACATTGTTGGCAAGTACAGGCTGTCCCAGAAAAAAAAACTACATCTGTGGTTACAGTTCTATTTTTCGGTTTTAGAAACGAAGTTTTTTGTAGAATTTAATGTTGCATAACTTAAACATGTTTTTGACTACGCAGCGTGTAATGATCTTTTGTGAAAAGCTTTACTCTTTAGGCTTACGCGGTAAAGTATTGCAGTGGACCACTTCATACCTCTCTGACAGAGTACAGTGCGCGGAAATAAATGTCAGTAACGCTAAAACGAGCTACATACAATGTGACATCACCCTTATTGTCGAATAATATAGGTGTCCCACAAGGGTCTGTACTTGGCCCACTACTTTTTTCATTGTTTTTAAACGACATTTTTTAATTTCTCTGTGATTTCATGGTTGCATGCTATGCCGATGATATCACCGTAATAATTTCGGAAAATGAAAACAATATTGAGTCCTTTACAAATATTTATGCTGGATAAATTTTTTGCATGGTTTTGTGCTAATAACGCTATCATTAAATTTTAAAAAAAAATACATCTTTTTCCATACTTTGCAAAAAAAGTTTTGCTCCTAAAAGGTTGTTGCAATTTTTTGGCAGTGTAGTTTACATTTCATTTTATTTTCTGGCTAATAACTTCTTGGTTCCTTCATCGGGTTTTTCTATAATGCTGGGAATGTGCAGAGTTTATGATGTTTTGTAATTACACTATGTTTATTTATTTATTTAGATTTATTTATTATTATTAACTAACACACTAGGTTTAAACGTTCAATAATATTAAATTTTTGAAATTGGTAATTGCTATGCAAATTGTCATGAATAGTTAGATGATTGACAAAATAAATCCGTTTGAAATGTATTCCTATTTCACATAAAAATCTTAAAAATCCAGACCTGTTGTTAATAATGACGTTTTCACGAATTGAAAATATATACACATAATGATGGCAATTGCTTCCAGCAGTGTAGTCTCTAGCATATGAATGTAACGCATTTCAGAAATAACGTGGTGACTGTTCCGCTCCTCAACGTTGCGTAGTCTAATATGTAGATTACTGGTTTATGTTTTGCTCTGGCACCCATCCTAGTCCAGGATGACTTCAAAGGTCCGTCGAAGGAGAAGTTTAGAAGTCATTATATCATTGCCCGTTTAAAAATGAGGTTTGTGATTTCGGCTGTTGATTGCCCAGGAGTCCCTTGGGGTCTCTAGTTTCGATCATATTACAGTCTATATTTCCATCCATGCCTCTTCTTTTCAAGTAAATTATCCAACGGGGGTTGATTGAGCATCGGCTTCGCACAAGCAGCTGTTGGTGAACTCTTTCAGCTCCGTGATGCAACAAGCAAATCAACTTATGTATTTTTGGATTTAATAATAGCCTGTTATTAAGTATCTTTGTCCACCAAATCAGCAGCTATAGGTTAACATGCTTCTTATCACTGCAGGTTGTATGATGAGTACATGATGCTAATCTCCATGCTTTCGCGGCTGTTCTACAGGTTATCATTAGTGTTCATTTACATTTATCATCTGTTCAAGCTGTTGATTCTAGGTTAGCTTTCAGTCAGGAACTCTTAGAAGTAGCCTAAGAATTTGGGGTTTTGACAGAGTTGTACCGTTTCACTATGAAGAGTTGGTAGTTGTAGGTCATCCAGGTTTCTTCTTTTCGTGAAAATAACAACTGTAATTTCCGCAGGAGCAACTTTTAGGGTTTCCGTTCATACACCACTTCTGCAATAATGCTTGTATTTTTCCCTATTATCAGTATTCAGCGCACTCTCTATAGTTAAAAACATGTTTAAGTTATGCAACAATGAATTCTACCAAACTTCTTCCTTTCTAAAATGAAAAATTTGGTAAGGTAACCGGGAAATATTTGTTTCTGTATTATTCTATTTTCCAAGTTGGGAGTTACGGTTTTTTTATTTAAATATCCAAATCTCTTTTACATTTCGACAATGGCATTTGTATTCTTTGTCAACATTCTACAAAAATACGAGTACATGATTTTTAATTATAATTTAATTGGTATGATAAAAACTTATTTCACATTTAGCATAACTGCAACCTGGTTTAACTGGTATAACTGGTGTTTGTCAAAATTCGATACATAAAAAGATATCGACATTTAAATAAAAAACCGGCACTCCCAATTAGGAAAATAGAATATATAAAAGCAAATAACAAGTATAGCTGTAACCACAGATCCAGTTTTCGCTTTGGGCAACCTTACTTGCCAACTATGTCGAATTTGAAATTATACTGCATTATTAGATGAAGATGAATCACGTTATAATCAGTTACAAATTGCTTCATATTGATATGCAGGAAACGAAGTGGTTAACTGAACAGTTTCCCTGTAAAGTTACCGTCTTAGAACTAATGAGGTAGCTTGCTGCATAAGTATCTCTACACAGCTGCAATTATGATCAACCCTCAGGGCACAACATCTAATGCAAGGAGATGTTTCCTTTACCAAAAGGAAATTTATATAGGTATTTCACGTAAGGAAAACCAACAAACTGTAGTTTCAATTTAAGTATCCACTTTCTCCAGGCTTCTCTTAATAAATTATTATTTATAATGTTTGAAAGTGTGATTGCGATTTAATATTCTTTTAATCGAATTCGGGCAGAAGTTTTATGTGACGTTTTTTATTGATGATAAATTCAGCTTAAAATCCGCTTAGAGTTGATAGGTATTCGATTTAGCCTGTAATTTGGATTTTATTCCGCGCCGGGAACCGGCAATTTCCCAAAATCAACCGCGCACATGCCCAGTTTGAGCTGGGGATTTAAATTTCATTTAAATAGCAGTGTGGAAGTGTGAGCGATATGTCTGAAGTAATTAACGGACTTCACGGGCGCAATTAGTCTAATTTTGAAACAATATTTCCATTTCCCAGTATGAAGCGCATCATTAGGAATGAACAAAGTAGTGCCTGCAAAAAGAGCAGGCGATTGCATGCGCTTCGTCTTTTTTATCGCTCAGATCTTTCGGGCGTTTCTGCGAGACATGTTCCAAGCGAATGTAATTGAATGGCAAGGAAAGAGGTTTCAGCATCGCACATTCACAAATGCCTCCGGCTGACTGTGACTCTTCGCTGCTAACTTCATTAGTGTTTGTATTTACTAGTACATGTGCGCGCAAAGCTGGGCTTGTATGGCGACGGTTGCGATGAGCTAGGCAAGACTACAGCGCGGCGCGAGCACCTAGTTTATTAAATCTGCCCGTTCGCGTGATTCAGCGTCGACGACAGCGTCGAAATGACGGAGGAGAAAGCGGCTGGAAATTTTAATTGGCGTATCGCTAACGAAGATGCCCGCCGTTTACATTTAGTATACGTGACTTCGATAATTAAATTAAGACGAGTAACACGGTGCTCCAAGCAGATTTGGGGCGTGCAGATAAGGTCACTCGGCGTCTTTATTAAATTAACGGTTGGGTGTTTTATACCCTGGGATACGATATTTTTATTGTGTATAGTTTCAGCTTTATCGTTGATTTCACTGAGAAGAACAATTACCAACCGTAAGTGAAAATTTAGTATTGGCAACTAAAAAAATCATTTGTATATGTGACAAATGACCAAACTGTTTGCAGCAAGTAAAGTCATGTTTCTAACAATGATGACTTCCCCTAAATAACATTAGTTTCCTGGTAAATGAAAACATCATTTATTCAATAATGTTTGCATTATTGGAGTTAATATTGTTTTGCTGGTATTAGTTACTGTATTACTGTGTGTGGTGTACATACCCATATTACTTACAGTGAATGCTTGTTTTACTACTGTTACTTTAATTGTATTACTTATCATAACTAAACTGTGATATGTATGTAGCATAACAAGTGTTACAAATAAATTATTTATTTGATATGTTATTGTAACTGATTTTGCCAGACTTCAATGATTTTCATGAAGTATTGGTCCTCTTCAGATCAAATACAATAAAATCTAGTTAATTATTACAGACTACACTGTATGCAGTTTAGAATAAGTTGAATAATAGTTGTTTTGTTCACCTCAAAAGACTAATATTTCATCAGCGGCGATCGTGTTATAATTTTTATACTATTTAGGTACTAAATATTATGGTGTATAAAATTAATATAAAACTGCTACATTAAACAATAACATATTTTATTGTTTTTAGGTATATACATTTATACATGCAAAACATATTGCTATATTCTAAAAATGTTAGAAAAGCATTAAATACTCTAAAATAATGCTACCATCTTTATAAAATATAACTTACGAATAACTTCAACTTAGCGTAAAAGAAACTGCAAACACATGCGTACACTATCACTGCAGGTTAATTGTTTCACTTTTCACTTCGACGAGATTAGATAAATAAATGGTAGCTAGCAGCACCTTCCTAAGACAAATAAACACGTATGATGTTTAATGTACTTATACGAACCAGGAACAAGAACAACATACCCAATAAACTAACATGCCGTAGAAATGCTGTTCGGTTCCAATCGATTGTACCGAACACCAACGATACAAAATTTTAGTGTGTTGCCCTAACTCACTCACCATTATCTTCAATTAGTTTTCATTTATGTCTATTAATGTATTATTTACACTAATTAATAGTATGCCAAATAACTGCGTTTATTAGTTGTAATATATTTTGTGGTTTGAGTATGAAACATTTAATGCGCTAATATGCTTTTAGTACTTGAGGCTATATCCACAGTGTTAGAAAACTTACTTTTACTCACATTTAATGCATGGCGATTAATAACGAATAACTATTTAATTGTACTAGTTAAAACTCATAGTTGCCATTAATACAAAATGCTAAATATATTGTTCATTTGGACCATTTTTCTCAGTGTTCTTAATGTGATACAGAGATTATAGAAGGCACTCCATTAACAGGGAATTCCTTTAAAACCCGTAAACACTACACTGAGAAAAATGTTAGTATAGAGTATTAAATATTTAATAACCTCAAGTAAAAATTCGCCTAAATAGGGACAGATATACATATTGCTTATTATAAGAGCTTCCATGTTTCTGGAGTCTACTATCTATGAGAAGTGAACTTGTTTACTTGAAAAGCGGTTAATTAGTTAAGGGTTAACTTTTCTGTATAATGAAATGAGGTCACTGTTCTAAATAATTGAACTATATTCTCTTATAACAACTAACTTGGCTACTTGTGATAACACTAATATTACTGTAATAAAAGGTTAATGTATAGCAAGTAGCTAGTTTTCTTGTAGTAGAATGAACTGTAGTGTTATTGTAAAAACAAATTATTATTAAAAAAATAACCCTCGCGAATAGGATCTATTGAAATGATTAAATTGCTCCAACTAAACTTCCTTACTTATGGTAGATATATGCGTTTATCTGCGGGCAATTAAACCAATGTATCGATGTAGGTATAAAGGTGGAGACAATGAATGCACGGCGGTCTGTTTTATATTTTATTTCTTGAATAGAGAACAATAACAATGCAATGTTAATTAAACAAAAGCATTATAACAAAATTAAAATTTCAAATATGTCCTAACAGATATAAACACAGCAATATATTTTTTATAATCCACATTGCAAATTACAAGATGAGGTGGGAAACATGACTAGCGTAACGGCGTATCACATGCAACAATTAACTGGCACATCTCGGGCTTTTCGGGGTTCTATAAGCAAAAAAGATTTACTGATTACATTTCTCAGAAACGATTGCCGAATAATGAACGCTGCTTATAACGAACGTTTTGACACATTTGACAATTACCATTATAACTAATAAAAAGTAAGTATTTCGACAATGTTGTGTAGGAAGCAAGAACCACATTCAATGCATAATACAAGTTAATGCAGATTAATCGACTGAAACTTTTATAATATATACACATATTATTTAGTTACTTGAAAGACTGACCAGTAGTCTGCAAGACCCCAATATTCGAATTATGCTATCTTACCATATTGATTTCAAATCAACAAATCACAAGCACAACCAAATCACAAACTGATTACACCTGACTACAACGAACACTGGCACTGGTGTTGAACCGCGCGAAAGAGGTAATGATTTATTGTCTAAAAGATAGCGTCCCTACGAAATTCTACGATTGGGATGCGATGCTGTACGACATTCTAGCGAACAGTTCACTAAGGATTAGATATCATTTATTAAATTAGCTGTACTATTTCCCTAATAGAAAATCGTATAGTTTTACTTCCACAAGTATCCATATCATATATCCCAATAATATTCTTCTTTCTTATAAAACAATTTATTGAATCAATTAATCACAATATTGTAAAACAGAAAACTCTTGGCAAAAAGCATCATTTAATTCCAGCAATTAATTAGGAATAACAACGACAAATCAATATTCACTTCCTGTAAATAAACTAATCTTAGCAAAACAGTTTATTTGGAACATTTTTCTCAGTGTAACATATAGTAAACAAGTTTATATAATGCAGTGTTCTATTTAATAATAATAACCATAAATAAATGAAACAAAATATTTGACTTTAATTTTGCTAGCTAATAAAAATTTTGTTTATGCTTGAAATTAGATTTTTTTCGGGTAGTTTTTAGGTAAGGCTCACACGACCGATAGTTTAGTTGACGATAATTTAACGCGCACACGTCCGACACTTTGTCGGTTGATGTTTATGTGCCACAATGGACCATCAACTACGAAATCTGATTATGTTTTTAAGATACCACCGTAAAAAGCGACAAAACAGAAGATTTTGGGTCCCTCCAATTGTGAGCCAGCGGTTATTGACGTGACAATTTCATACATTGTATCCAGATTTATGTGAACACCCTGACAATTTTTTTAATTATCGTATGTCCTCTATAAATTAAAATAAGGGAATATTTTGCTATTTACTTTACATCCCCAAAAAGTTAAATCCATTGGCAATGTGATAAAGTGTAATTATCTACACTATTAAATAAAAAAATATCTTAACCTTACCTGCAATTCCAATTATTTATTAATTCGATACATATACTTCTGTCCTCATAATTCTTTTAATATTTCGATTCATGATATTCGGCACTGGAAGTATCATACAAAGCACGACGCTTTTGTACCTCAACAATTAACTTCTCTGTATCAATGTTCATAATTATCAGGTTATTAATTAGATTTTTTTTAATTACAACGTAAGGCCGGTTTTACATTATATTGAATTTAGTATGAAATTTTGATATAAATTTGCCAGTAAAAATTTCAAAGAGCATCATACACAAAAAATTGTTTGTAAATTTCGTCCGAAGTTTTGTACTAATTATTTAGAACCTGTTCTATTTTCTCATTAATTTGACAAAAGAAATGTGCGCGCGTAGTGTTTGAATTGTATTTAGCGAAACACATTAACAGGTTGAATTGTTAATTAAATCTTCATAACTTTACTAACCCCGACAAAAACAAAATTGACTGATTATTTAACATAACATTTTCTTAAACATAAAAGTCTTATAGTCTATAAAAAACTATAAAAAAATAGGTACATATAAAAAATTGCATTTTATTTCTAGAATTATATTTAAGCTTTGGAATTAAATGTGTTTATAAATTATGAGCCTGAATTAAGTTTTCCTGTCATTCAACCATTTCAGTTAGGGAATTAAAATAACTTCTATATTCATCCCTAAATTGTCTTGCAAAATTTGCCATCTATTCTAATCTATTGCCACTTAGTTATTGCACTTTTTTTAAGGTTTTAACATCAGATCCGGGTTTATCCAGGTCCGTCAAAACTACATAGAGAATGAGAGATGTTTAGCCATTCACTTATTGACAGAGATGTCCAAATAAAAAAAAAATTGACAAAGAATCGTCAGCACTTAATTCGGAATTATTAATTAATTAATATAATAAATTTAGAATGCCTCTTCCTTCATTTTGCCTACTTACTCAATTTTTACACCCTATTTTACGAGACTAGCTATCATAGTTGCATTCAAAGAAGAGAGGACACAATAGGCGACATTCTACATTTTTCACTTTAAATATCAAACAGGCATATTCATTAATTTCGAAATATTTGATGCCAAGTTACGGATATAATTTTTTTATGTATGACATGCTAGTAAATTTCCTCTCTAATTTAAAATAAAATTTAATACAAAATTGCATACTAAATTCCTTAGTAATTGTAGAAACAAGCCTAACGCATGCATTTGAGTGCTTGCGTCAGAAAGCACATGTACCGATCGAGATTTGGGGGTCATCTGCGCAAGACTATAGCAAACATATATGACTCATTTTCCCGGCGACAGTCGACTCGGTGTTAAAAAAATAGATCTGGTTGCATCTTTTTGTTGGACCGACATATATAGTTGGTGTGTGTTCGTATCTATTACGTTAGCATAATGCACATTGCAACCGACTAATTGTGTATACCTGTCCGGTTCGTGTGCGCCTTACCTTAATAATATAAATTACATAACATGAACAAATCATTTGGCAGAACTCTCAAATTGACAAATTTCGGAAAGTAATCATTTAGAAGGCTGTCTTGAAAATGTTGTTGGGAAAGGTTTGTCTGTAAAAAAAAAGGAAAAAAGAAAAGATTTTTTTTTATATAAAAGTCAAATTATTGAAAATTATTAGAAGGTTTTCTTTAATAAGAATAGAAACAAATCATCTTAAAAGAGGTATCATAAACGAAGTATCATTTTGGAAATTAGAAATAGAAAATTAGGGAAGTGGAATAATATTCTTAGTGGTTTGGATACGAAGTTGTATCTTCATGTTATTCAAGATTATTGTTTTATAATTGGGTTGGAATTGAAGTTAGATTAGTACCAGAAATTGAATAAAAAAATAAAGAAGATTTTTATTAGAAGATATGATGAGGTTGGTCATTGTTATATAATTAGTAAATTAATTGTATTTTCAATAGATATTAAAACAATTCCCAAATAGTCTTTACTATTTTAAAATTAGGAACTCACATAGTGTCAAGTGAAAAAAGTCAAATTGACACATAATATAATTTGGCGCCCAACGTGGATTATAATTTGCCAATAATGTAAAATTATCGGTATTTTTACAGAATGTTTCGTAATCTCGGTACAATATTCAATTTTCATTCCTTAAACATAATAGTCCCGATGTTATTGCATTTTTAAAAGTATCAGTTAAACTATAAACAAGTAAGATGTGGCATGCTTAGGCCAAATTTCCGAGATATTTTTGATTTTCTAATTATTAGATTGTTTGAGAAAGGCGTTTGTAGGTTAATAATATTTACAACTCAAAATAAGTTTTGAAATCTTATACAGATCTACTTCCAGATGTGTTTACTTCAACTTTAATAATATACTAAGTCTTCGTCACTAAATTGAAAACGCACAAGGGAACGTCTACAATTCAAGTGTTCCTACTCTAATTCAATAATTTATTAAACACATACAGGTGTTCTATTTAAACAATGAGATATCCCCACTCATGTTGTTTGACAACTACTATCTTCAATAAATTTAAATATTTATAATTAAGGATGTTAATTGGGTATTTAAGTAAGCTATTATTATGTTTTTTCATATAAATAGCTTCCCACCATATTAAAATTCTTTAACCCACATTTGAAGACGTAATTAAACTCTAAATCATTAATTAAAAAAGTGTGTCCTGTATAACAAATCTGAATAGGCTAAAGCGGATTATCAGCATATGATTGTATTTTACACAAGTTCAATATCGGTTAACTCATTAATTTAAAACAAATCTTGCCAAAACTTTTTCTCCACTATTTTCTCTGGAAAAGTGTACTCTATATTTCTTAATGACCTCTTATTTTTTACTTCTTTTAATTTTATCTACTACATTTTTCAATATTTTACGAATCTACTTCCAGATGTTTTTACTTCAACTTTAATAATATACTGAGTCTTCGTCACAAAAGTGAAACGCACAAAGGAACGTCTACAATTGAAGTGTTTTCTTACTCTAATTAAATAATTTATATACTCTCCAACTCATGTTGTTTGACAGGGAAACATTTCGAAGGTACAGGTGAAGAATTTCTTTTCTATTGCCTTTCTGTCACTCTATTTATAGTAAATTAATATATTTGTCATAAAGTCGAATGCCGCAAATGCCGTTTATCGGAAAGCTAGGATAATTAGTAAAACCAGAAGTTGGTCTAGTAGAGAAGAGTAGAAGAGTAGCATAATCGCATAACACTTAATCGCAATACTACATTTAAAGACCTTAAAATTGGAAGAAACAAGCAATTTCTAACCAACAGACTGGTTCGAGAATTTTACAGTTCTACATCTACACCCTTGCAAGATGGCTACATTGTGAATTACTGGAGAAAAATCCTATCGATAGCGTAGTTGATGCAGTTGCAGCTAGTAATTTGCCTGTCTCTGTACGCACAACGCAGACTTATGCGTAAAGGAATCGGAATGCGTTGTCGTTATGTTGTTTCGTAAGCCAATTCTCAAACAGGAAAGCGCAGTAAGTAGACTTTCTTCTATAAATAAATTTCTGGGAAAAGTATTTTTTCTTGATGAAAAAATATTTTAATCAAATAGTGGCCGAATTCGAGTGTATCGTCCACAAACACATGCTTTGAAGGAAAATTCATAAATAATATTGATAAAAGTGGACGATTTTTGGTGAATATGTGGGCCTGATTATCACAAACTCCAGATGTTTTGTGGCACATTGGAAACAGTTTTAACGCCAATTGTTAGATACAGACACTTAAAAATGCTATGCTACCTTTTCTAGCACATTTGTTTCCGAATCAAGATTATATATTTCAGCAAGAAGGTTTACTGAAAATTATATAATTGTTCTAGACTGGCCAGAGTTAAATTTAATGAGAAATGTTTGGGAATTTTTACTGGAGCCAATTGAAAAAACGAAACGTATAGACCCAGAAATTCCGGATTAGACATTTAAATGATGGCATGGGATCTAGCTCTGAGATTATTGAATTAATTTATTACAATTTATTTCCTAAGAGATTATTAAATATCAATGCATTTCTAAATATTTCTATGGTTCAGCTGTATTTCTATAATTTTAATTTTATTTGAAAATACTTGAAAATATTCTTTTTTTAAATAAATACGACAAACTCCCCAATTCTTTTTGTTAATTTCTCGGAAATTTTGGATTAAGTACATATTTCCCGCTATTTGTTTACTTAGATAAATCAAGTCTATCCTCGTCTATCCTTCTAGATTGTGTCATAACTCAAAATACCTTTTATTTTCGACGACTGTACACTCACCAATCGGATTTTATACTTGACACATTTGTAGCAGTCATCGAGTATTGTAAGGCGGTTCTCACATCAGAGCAATCAGCAACGCCCAACTAGCAACAATAAGCAACTCGCAACATTGTTTTCGCTACCTCCCACACCAAAGCAATATAAACAGTCTCTGTCGAGAGTTTCATCCAGAATGTTGTCATCATCTGAGATCACGATGAACAGATTGTAATGTGGTTGAGAGAACCGCTACTCGGTGATAGATAATATGCATATCAACCGGGGAAAATCTACGGATGTCGCATTAGACGATCTCAACAGGTTAATTATAATGTCAATAGAAGACAAAGAGATAGCCATGACGAATTTCCTTTTAACATCGAGGGAGCTTAGCTTAGCTCAAAACCTTTCAGAGGTTTTGAGTAAAAAGGAGGATAGGCTTATTGGTCTTAATATTTTTGCAAGGTATCAGTATCTCTATCCTTTGCTGAAGAAGGGCAGAAAATATTTATTTTTCAGATTTAAAAAGCGAAAATCTGCTTAACGCCCACTTAGCTCTCATAGACCTCGTAATTTCTGTGGGCCGTCTCATCTCCATCTGGAATTTTCTATAAAAGTCGTTTTCATTGCTCCTGCGATTCCAAATTATGCAAGTTCTGTACCTTGCAGAGCTACATTACAGTAGTTTGCCGCCGTATCATCTATTATTTATTTTTGCCTCTTTATCCTAAAAAATATTATTGTGCTAACATTTATTTTATAGAATTTCTGCACAATATATTTATTTACTGTTTGTCGATCATACTTTAGGTTAAACATATAAACATATAAATCGTGTCAATTTATATATTTATTAATTAAAAGGCATAGAATAAAAGTGGAAAGTTCTGTGTGATGAAAGTTGATAGAAACGAAAATGTTATAGATTTACTTTTGTGTACAAATTATAACGGGAACAAAATTAATTCATAATTGCTATACATGTGTCAGTTAAATTGTTTTACATTTTTGTTTTGTGTTCATATTTCCTTGAAATATCGTATTTTAATAGATCAAAAGCTACAACAAATAGGGCTAAATTGACTTTCATTGTAAGTACTAGAACTTAGCCAACATGGGCAGCCCATGACGAAGTATATAAATATAACTAAACTATTTCCCTGAATAATCTTCGCAAATGTACATGTCTGTACAAGCAACATTTCGATTCTGAAATATGAATATTATTCACACTTAACAGGCGCTGTCGCACACATTGGAAAATGTTTCATATTGAACCCTATTATATTGAAAACGTTTAGGGTCATTACTTGCCTATATTCAAACATAAAAAGGAGGAAGAGCATTCGAAATCAGTTTCGCCAATGTAACATAAAATTGACGTTCTTGAAGTTGATTGGAGCCTGATAAAATTGAAATTGCTATTTTGGAGATGATCACCTTTAAATTTAAAATACAGCAGTGTTTGTATTTGTAATGAAATTACTCTTTTAATACAAATGTTGTAGGTTTTACAATATGAAGGGCTTTTCAGAATTGCTGCTTTCGTTTAAACTAGAAATCATTCTCAAGTGTTTGGTCCCAAGATAAAGAAAAATTAATCCCTCTAAAATGTTTTAAAGAAAATGCATTTACGTTTTTGTGATCACTGTATAACACCACACATTTGAAAATACCTTACTACAAACACTAAACACACGTTTTAAAGGCAAAAGTTATCACCATTAGCGGTAACGCTGAACTAAATAAGTACGCTGAAACTATCTATATTTATACCTAAACATAACATGGTCCAATGATCACGGTTAGAAAAGCTGAAATTTAAAGGTCCTAAATTACAATTTATTAGAAAGTGTGTGTTTTTATAAATGTCCATGCTTTCACGACAATTTAATTGTACATGACATTTACTGGTTTCCATTTATCTCTGTGTGGCTATATTTCAATGTTTTATATTTCCTTCATCTTTGTGTAATTAACGAATTTTCGAAGTTAGTTAATCTCTTTAATAGACAATCGAAGTCTATGGCTGCCGCAGAGTTATTTATTTAAATCATTCACTATCCAATCTCCGTAAGAAACGGTCGTATCTCAAATTCGTTCGTAAATTTTAGCGACATTCTCTCAAATAATACCGAAATTATTAAAATTTCAACTTACAGCAGTATTTGTTTAAAACCTGTGCCGATAGTGTTATTCCTGGATATGACTGAGTACGATTAACGTTGCTTTTTCCCACAAAAAGGCAGTAGCGACTCGTGCCAAGTGGTGGGATCAATCTCGGACAAACATTGCGTTGTTATGTCCATTAGACAAATTACGAATAAAAACGTTACAACATACAAAAATAAAATAAATTTGTATGTGGGATAACAAACATAACGTAAATAAAACAATAACATAAAAGTTTACAAGCATTTATCAAATACTGCGACTCGATCAACCCATCAAGGGGCAGTGGTTCCACTTCAACGTAATTTTTGCGTGTAGTCCGGCCACGCACTCTTCCGCTAGCTCCCCGCGGAGACCAAGCAACCATCTGAAGAAGAAAACGATTAGTTTTAAGCAGAAGTAAATTTAAAAAAATTATTTCATTCTTCCCATAATAATAATAATAATAATAAAAATAATAAACTTTATTTGTCCAACAGTCATTTGACCAGTTGTAGGACAGTAATTAAAACATTTGAAGATATAACATAAACAGAGCATTCCAAACAAAGTATTGCAAAATCAATGCAATTGTTCGACACGAACTACTTAAATACTAGTTCTAGCCCTAAGCGTACAACAGGCTGGTAACAAAGTAAGTAACTGATATTAAAAATAGTGCTTTTCTAGTAGGAAACAATCAAGCGCTAGAAAAATCAGCGTAAAGCTTATTAAAGTTATTCGACGTAGTGGTGATTTAACCAAAACATTTGTTTTATCCCTCAACAGATCACAAGAGCGAGTATAGTAAGAGGGTACGTTAAAGTTAATATTCCAAAGAAACTATGGTGAATCAATTTTGTTAACAAGTAAATTAAATAAAAACTTTGCTCTATATCTATTACGCCTTTCAGATAAAGACTGAAAATTATGTTTCAGCAGCAAAGATACATAATCATAACCTCCCGCAGGGTAATGACCAGAAGTTCGAAGTGTTACTTACTTTAAAAAGTACTTTAAAAATCGCTTTTATATCCTTTCAACAGCAATCGGTTGGTACGTGTAATGTGGATACCAGATTATGAATGCATATTCTAATTTAGATTGAACAAGAGCAAAATATGTTTTAATTGTTTCTAGATTGCTAAAGTTCTTAAAACAAATCCCAGGGTCTTGGAAACCCATAGACAAGTTGCACGTATGCGTTGTGAGAAGTTCAAGCGCGAGTCGAACACAACATACGCTACTATTATTCTATTATTCCAATTTATAAAAAAGGCATAGTTACAGATATTTCAAATTATAGACCAGTAGCTTTGACATCTGTAATTTGAAAAATTTTAGAATATTGTGTGTTAGACCGTTTAAATTCTTTTCTTGACAAACACAATATCATTGGTAAAAATCAACATGGGATTCAAAAGGGAAACTGCATTATCCACTACATTAATTGAATTTTATTGCAACATCTTAAAAAATAACTATCAATATGAAGCAGCTATTGGAGCATTCTGCGATTTATAGAAAGCCTTCGATTGTGTACAACAGGAAGTTTGTTGCAAAAGCTGGATTTAAATGATATAAGTGGAGTACTTGTGCGCTGGTTTGCTTCATATTTTAACAATAGAATGCAAATGGTAAAAGTACGTTACAGAAACAATGAAGGAAATGATACTTTTATTGAATCATCGTGGTTACCCACGGATTCTGGAATTCCGCAAGGTTCAGTGCTAGGTCCTACACTTTTCAGTTTATATATAAACGATATAGTGTTGTTTCTGTCAGATATTTACTTAACGATTTATCTTGATGTTGTTGCAATGTTAACAGTTCCTAAAATAAATACTCATATTACTGAAAAGACAACAAATTCTCTATTAAATAACTTATGCAATTGGTTTTCGCAAAATAAACTATATTTAAGCTTAGAAAAAACAAAATAAATGGTATTTCATACGAGACAAAAGAGTATTGAACATTACAATTTAATCATAAACAAAAAAGAATTATTTTGCTGTGATAGTACTAGATTTTTAGGAATTATTTTTGATCATACATTGACATGGAAAGAGCAGTGTGACAGTATTGTGCAAAAGTTACATCAAAGAGCTTTAGCCTTTAAACGCTTAAGGTCTCAGATATCTGTAAACTGTTTAATTTCACTGTACTATGCTGAAATTCAGTTTAGATTACAGTATGGTATACTATTATGGGGAAGTTCGGCAAATATGCATCAAGTATCCTAATCCTTCCTCTTTCGTGTTTATACATTTTTAGATCGTCATGTTAAATATATCGGTCAAAAGCAAATATTTCAACCAACGCGAAATTTCATGATTATGATACTAGAATAAAAGATTAACTGCACTTACCTTCAAGCTTAATGAATATCATAAGTCAAGGTACACATAACTTGGGAATAAAAATATTTAATTATTTACCCAATGAAATTCGATGTCATAATTATAACAATTTTCAAAAGTCCCTAAAAGCTTTTTATTACAGCATTTATTTTAATCGGTGAGTGAATATTTCGGAGAGTAATATAATCTTCTTTTGTTTTTTATGTTTTTCTTTTTCTTTATAGCCAGTTATGTTTTTCTTTTTTGTTTGTATCTTATTATTAAGATTATTGTTTTATTATCCTTTCATTTCTTTTAAGCATGGTGGCTTCATTAAGTTTTTTTGCACCTATTATATACACAATTGTGCCTTGTAATTAATAAATATTATTATTATTATTAATGGCAAATTTAAAAATATTATATAAGGTAATATGTAAAACAGAAATTTGATGATTTTATTTTTTACATCAGTTATGTAATCAGCACATCAAAAGATAATAACTTATATTGAGTTAATAAAAAAAATAATTAAAGAAAAAATATTTTTAATTTGAAGTTTCTGACAGCTGAATGTCATGTTATTGTTTAATTTAGTGCGGAACCTTTCGTTGAGTTAATTATTTATTTCTTTTTTCTTTCAGTCAATGTTACATAATTCTGCTGGAAAGTTTAATAATAAATTTCACGAAAGTTGAATCCTTTTCTAAAATATTCTAGAGATAATTTGCAAACAAAATTCATAGTCGTTTGACTACATTCATTTGAAAAAAAAAAATACTCGTAGTCTTTGAAGGATAACATTTACACTAACAGTAAATAAGTTTGTTTAGAGTTGAGATATTTTTTTAATTTTTATGAATTCTGTACAATCTATTTATAGCTAAACATGGTTCCAAACTCCAAGAAAAATATGACCACATGCCGATATACTGATTAATATACAGTGCTTATTTACCATGAGAGCTAACTAAAATCACATCTATAACGATTGTCAATAGCAATACAGAATTTACACAACCGCCATCATCCAGCACAAATGTTTGATGTTGACCACAATTATTACGTATAACTACGCCCACGCAGTACGACGATATCAATGTTTACCCGTACTCGCCACCAACACGTTTCCTGGATTGTATTCGCGAATTTTGGTAACCATGCCAATAACAAACATATTCAGTTTGCTTGTCAAACCGTGAGCTGGCGCATCGAAACCGCCGACACAATACACAAGGATTATCAATTCTCTCTCTTTGCGTACTGTACAATATACACTTTACTGCGAATTTAAATTAATACTGACGAGGATGTCAAGCATCAGGCAAACGTGACTCTATTGCTTGCTCTCACTGATAAATTCCTCCATTGCTGATGTATGGGAAACTACTTATTATTATTTCAGCAGAATCGATGGCTTTATGTGGATACAAGTTTACCACTTTGCGTACATGTCATATGTATGTATATTGTTATACATACGTGTAAACACCTGCAGGAGTTGACTGCTGCACAAACTTCGATCGACAAACACTTCCAAAATGCATGTGCATGAACATGTAGATGATAAACAGTTTGAGCGTATAAAGTGCATAAAAAGTGACACCCTACGACTGTAGTAAGAACCATTTTTTATATCACAAACGGAGGTACTGCTCTATTTTTCTACTGAAACTGAATTTCAAATAGTTGTTAGTTTGTGGAAGAATAATTGAATGAGAATTTAAGAATTTAGGAACTTTTTAAGTATATACGATTTTCTTCGTATAATACAGTACACTGTTGAAAATATTACGGTGTTGGCGTTAATTTTGCGCTAGTCAAATATTTTAGTGTTGATTTTTCCAAACTTTGCCAGACGAGTTGACTACGCGTATTTAATAGAACAGAAATTACTAGAATTTCGTGTGAATTCTTTGTTCAGATATGCGGATTGACTATTTTTCTAGACATTTAGAAGCGTCAACCAATCAGAATTTTTCGCTCGGATAGAAATATAGAAACCCCACCTATTCTAATACAGTATTACATTATACGCACCACCTGCATTGCACGTGTATCTGTTTTCGTGTTTGATTCTCCGTATTAACATATCCAAACAAACCACCAAATGTGGCTGACTTGCAAAGTGTAACCTCGTGTTATTAAACGTTAATTCCATGGGCATAAAAATTCAACATCTTAAAGATGTATTGGGAACATCTATTTACGCAATTAGTTTAGACTTGAATCAAATAGCATAAACATTCACTTAATTTTATAATGATTCTCAAAAAATCATTTTAAAATTGGTACGTTTAGTTGAAACCAAAACTTGTGAATGAGTGGTTTTGCATATTTATAATTGAGAAAACGTCTTAAAGAGAGTATATTATAGCACTAAGAAATAGGAGTTGCATATTAAAAAGACGTTGCGTTTAGAAAATGGTGTTAAAACACCCAATAGATCGCATTCATTTAGTTAAACAGCTAGTAAATTTGTCTAGTCTAGATCAAATAAAATGTGACTAGAAGTATTTTATTAATTCCACGTGTCAGTTGGACAAAATAACCCATTAGCAATAGACAATACTTGACTATCTTTGTTCGTCAAATTTCAACTCTATAGTTCTCGACAAAAATAACACGAGAAGAGTGTGGACCTCTCCTGACTATTAAATTAGTCAAAAAAGTGTTAAAATTTTCAACAGTGTAGGTTGTCCAGTAACACTGATGATCCTTGGTAAGGTGAAACATATATATGCTAATGCTAATATCAACCGAGTGTTACACACGTTTTTAATGTGACCTAGATGTTAGTTTGTTTATGAATATAGGGAAATCCATGCCTTGTAAACTAGCCCGTTTTTGCATTGAGAAATAAGGAGCTTAGTCGAGTTGTTAACCCTCAATATTACCTCCAGCTGCAAGAAGCGTTACAATCGGAAAGTTAATATTTTTATTTTTCAAAGGTTGAGGTAGCGTATTAAGTTGGCAGTCCCTACAACAGCTGTACTCCTTGTCCTTATCTATTAGGCCATGATTAGGCCAATCAAAATGGCTGCGTAACAACGTGCGAACTCGGTTACACCGCGTTAATTTCATGGAATTTAATGAAATAAGTCGGCAACTTTGATTTTTGTTGTAATAGAATATAACATCTATGTTATTAAATTTACATCGACGAATCGACTTGAATATACGAGTTAAAGTGGATAAGTTATTGCTAAACAAGAACATGTCGACATGGAAGGAGACGATGATTTTTATTTTTAATGTTAAAACACCTCCAAAATGTGCATATAATTCTGTAGGATATTGTTGCACGTAGTAATTAATATTCGTAGGAGTTTTATTTATACACATTTTCAGTGTTTTAGCATTAAAAACAAACATCTTTGTGATTGTCGTCTTCCAAGCTAACGAGACGTATTTATTAATTCATCAATAGGTATATTGATTACAGTGTTTCTGCTTATATATTAATTAGATATCCATGAATAAAAGAATGAGCCTTATGTAACATGTTTTTTTGGCAATAAATTATCTCCTATCAAAAATAAATAATTTAAAGAACAATGATTACATCTTTAAATTAGCGCGGTAAAATAACGCTGTCAGTGACTGGATACGAAACTATTTTTTAAATGCATAGAATTTCAATTGAGTTGAATATCTCTTCTAACTGATCTGGGGGTAAATCGTGAATTTAGTATACCTACATACATAAAATTATCGATGAATTCAAATTATTTTGTTCAAATATAACATGTTTTGCATAATATATGCTAATTATTTGTTCATATAAATTTTAATCTAATGATAATTGAAATATAAAGAGCCGTGAAATTCACAAAATATTTTATAATTTTCCAAAATCAAAGGTTCTCATTTATAGTAACTTCGAACATCATATGCAAATGAAGTGTTTTGCACTTGTGTCTTTTACTTTTATCTTCATTAATATATATGT